>JAVQJS010132041.1:0-21783 GCA_036024795.1 Galaxias rostratus | reverse complement strand
ACACACGTCACCAGGGACTCATTCACGGAACGCTTTTGGAGCGTCAACATATAATCCACATTTAATGGAACTTAATGTAAATCACTAATGTACATACTCATCACTTATGCACATACATTTTACTGCTTCTTTTGCACTTCTGGTTAGATGCTAACAGCATTTCGTTTCATTCACGTCTCAGTACGTGTCCTCTGTACAATGACAATAAAGTTGAATCTAATCTAATCCAATCTAATGACAAAAGATATAAACAAACCATTACCCCTTAGTATGAGCATTTACTAATATCGCGAGTAATCTAATGATATATTCACCGTTTTCAGGGTGCTTATCAGTCTTGACTATGAAGGTGCTTGATTTAGTTTGACAATTCAAAGAAACTATCAACCTGTTTTTACAGAAACTATGTAAATACTGAATTACACCGACATTACGCAACGATAGTTGATGCCAGGATAAATATTAATATTCATTCTCAATAATTGAAAGTGGTTGCCATGTAAAGGAGGTAACTTATGTTATAAATGATGGAGTACATTTAATAGGACATGACAGAAAACCTTTAAATCCCAAAAGTATTTCTCGTTTTATCATAGAAATTTTTTTTTCACTTTAGTCTGTAAAACAACAATTAAAAAATATTTGTGATATAAATATTTTTTGGCATTTTTTGTTTGTTTGTGATGGAACCAAAACTCTCTTCATCATTATTATTATTATTCCATCGAGTCCTTGAAGCTTCTAACATACATTTCACGGTAAATATTCAGTTAGCTATTCACTTATCTGGCAGCATAATGGGGTTTTTGGACAAAAGGAGATGTGTATGCCACGACCTGAAGGGTTTCCCTTTGTTTTTATGTTGTAGAGTATTTGATATGCTACACGATTTGGTTGCACTAAGAAAGTGTTTAATATTAGGTTTGGTTGATGGTTTTGTTTGTAGCTTTGTGTTTAATGTAGACCCTTCTTAGCTTTCATCTAGGTGAATAGGTCAGGGATGCACTTGTCTTATCTACCTGACTTTGAGTCACTTGGATAAAAGCGTCTGCTAATGATTCTAATATAATGTAATAAAGAGCTTAATATAATCTTTTGCTTTTATTAAAGTGAAACTAAAGGTACCACTTTTGTCCCTCCCATACAAGTGTGGCCAGGGTACATAATGGGCTATGTCAAAGGACCAAAAGGCATTCTTAGCGATCAATGCAATGTTTGCCACATTTGTTTAAAAACTGGATGGACACCTTTAATAAAGTCCTTGAAGGATCAGCTATTCAAACATATTCACATTAAAACTGACGTCATATTTCCTGATAGAACATTCTGAAAGAAGCTATTAACTTTTCAAAATTGAATAATTTCTGTGTGGCCGTGGGTGGGGGTTCGACTCAAAAGGAAATGACCGAAACGACTAACGTTGATGAATTCCTCTTTGGAAGCTCTGCGCTGTGTGTGTCAGCTGTGTGCCAACAACACCTGCGAGACGGACGCGGACGGCGCCTGCTGGAACTCCGTGATGCTGATCGAAGGCAAGGAGGAGCGGGTCAAGTCCTGTCTGACGCCCTCCGAGTTGAAGGGCCAGATCTTCTGCTACAGCTCCAGGAACGTCTCCAAGAGGAACTGCTGCTTCACTGACTTCTGCAACAACGAGACCTTACATCTGTATCCAGGTAACCATGACGAGAGCACGCATCCCACAGTTGTGTCTGTTGAGTTGGACAAAACAACTTTATAAGGGGCCCCCATTGGAAAGTTGTTGTTTGCTGGTTCATTGATTTCAACATGAGAGCGTTTTAACTGTCAAAGAACGTGTCACGCCAAAACGCTTAGATTTTTCAAATCTGACAAAAATTCACTTTTTTTAATTTCTCTAAATGTGCCATATATGGGGGAATGGTATCAAATTGAAGGGACAGGATTGAACTGAGTAAATACAGTCCACTAAACTTGTTCAGCCCCTCCCCCCAACCCCCCCCAAACTGACGCCATAGACAGAAATCAGCAGTCGAATCCTTTTGGGACTTCCGCTCAATCTAGACTGCAGCTCGTGCCAGACAGTCGGAGAGCAGATCCTCGTAGAGCCTAGTGACATAATACGGCTGGCCAGAGGTCACCGCGGGCTAGTGAGTTATCTCACCCTCGCGGATTTATAAAAATCGTTTGCCCAGGCATGGGGCAGGGGGCGAAGCCCCTCAGGTTCGGCTGTGCTGCAGGTAGAGCTTAGTGGGGGAGCGGCACTCCTGGCTGGCTTGTCCTGGGGTTATGTTCACACTCCATAAACATGCGCTGGGATTTTTTTTGCCGTACAGCTGTCCGCGTTGTGATCCGGGGGAGTTTTTTTTTTTTTAGGGGGTTCTGGGAATGTGAAGATGAACTCACATTTCCGCGTTGTCACGGAGACAGTCATGTTCCCGTTCAATACCATACTAATGTACGATTTCACTGACAATGTCCCTCACTTAAACCTTCACCTAATTTATATCCATTGTCACTGAGGATGTGGGAGAATCCCACGTAGCATCTCCTTCTGAGGTTCACGTGAAGCTTTTCCAAAGTAATTCAAATCTGCCGTCCATTCGAACTCCTTGCTTTGCGTGAGCGTGGCCCTACTTTCTGTGTTAAGGAGAGGTGCCGAACTGCTTTTATTGAGGAACGTTAGCTTGGCTTGTCATCACAGTTTCCCTGGTTACCACATCGATTGTACGGAGGCACGGCCACAGTGCTTCCTCACTGCCAAGGCTACGGATAAAGGGGTGAACGCATGCACAAACACATTCACACTTATTTGAAGCTTCTTAACTACCGTGGACCGTGGAATTTGTCTTCTCGCAAATTCCGCCACAGCTAGTGAGGGGGCACACGTAAACATGGGATGGTTCGGGCACAGCGTAGCTTTAAATGGCCTGGAGAGTTCTCGGGGGTTGTAATTACGTGTTCCTGAAACACAGACTGTAATCACGTTCCTCCTACTCAGCCCCAAACTACTCCAAATCAACCAGTCTTTGTTTCTGCCCATTCACTGTGGATTGTTTGAAATCCATGACATTCTCCAGACCATTGTCTTGTGAAGCGCACGTTGAATAGTTTGAAACACTCGCTCATTTAGAATCCAATCTACTCATCTTCTTTCAAACAATATGCAATCCCATTCATTTTTATAGAACAGATAATTGCATATTTGTTACTGCTCTAATCACCGACTTTGTGTTGCAGAATTGCTAATAGATCCAAATTGCCGTTAATAAAACGGACAGAAAATAATTGAGGATTGATGTGTTATTTTTATGCTAATATTATCAGTTAGAATCAACATTAAGAAGACATCTTTCTTCTTAATTAGGAACTGAAGAGCAATTTGAAAACTATACGAACGAGATCGATCAGTAGCACAGTGAAACAGGCGGGTGATAAAAAGTTGCTTGGCCAGAATGGAGGAAGATAGAGGTCGATTATCCAACTGGTTTGCTTAATGAAGCTCCCCTACTTGTTTGTCAGCTTTGCTCTACTTGACCATGTCGTCGAGAACATTTCTGGGTTAAAGGCTAACGTTGGGTTAGGAAACGCTGCACTTTGGTTCATTTCAACTGTAATTGAATAGTTTTGCAAGTTTTTGATGAACACACTTTCGAATAAATGGGAAAATGCCAAAAAGGCCAAAGACTAATACTAACTGACAAACTAGTAATGGTCATATATGCTAATTAAACCTGATGTTGCCTAATGAAACCAACTAGCAAACAGCAGGCATTAAAAGTGTGTCTCTGTTAAATTCATCCTACCATTACTGGATATTTACTACTTTCTAGCATAAAGATTAAAAATATAAATTAAATAGGTCTTCAACGCTGTTGTTTGCAACACAGTGATATTTAAAGGTATTTTTCAGAGAGAAACGTATGTCACTTCACATTATTTTTCCACCTCCAACGTCATTAACTGGTGTTTCTATCCAAAGAGAAGATCCCTCAGGTCAAGACGAAATGCATTGCTTTTTTCCAGACATATAGTGGGATTTATAAGACAATCGAAACATTTCATATTCCGCCTAGTCTAGTGCATTTTATTTTGAAAGACATTTTTTAGGGGTCACTGTTGACAACTTCTAGTATTTTTGGACAGTATTGTTTGAATCCTTAACACACATCACACAGTTGGTGTTCTATTTGTAGGTTTTCTATTTTCTGATTAGGGTAGGTACTTTCTGTTCCTAAAAACTACAGTGTATTCATTATGGAACTTTACTTGAATGTACAAATCAACGCCCGTTTAGTGCATATGGCATTTTTTTGGTTTATGTTGGTCTCTGATGGAGATGGCCACTAGAGGCTGCTGTCCTGTTAGAGATTGTGTTGTGATCATTGTGAAGCCGGCTTGCTATACTTTTTCTGCTGAAGAATTACGAACGCTGCTATTTCGGATTTAACAACAACGCTAACTTAACACCCGATATATTAATACAAACAGAATCCAAAACAAATGTGAATAGACTCAACCAGCTGTGTGAACCCACAACGGGATCAACCTGTTAAACACCGGAGTGACCCAGTGTCTCTGTGTTACGGGTGCAGAGAGGCCTTCGGAGGCGCCCGGTTGGGGCAGGCTGGAGCTGTCGGCGGTGATCCTGGTGCCCTCCTGCCTGCTGTGTGTGGGCATCCTGCTGGGGGTGTGTGCCGTGCAGGGCCAGCGCTGTGCCTACAACAGGGCACACAAGCAGGACGCGGAGGAGCAGTTGGACGATCAAATCCTCATGTCTCCCGACAAGTGTCTGAAAGAGCTGATGAACGACATGAGTTCCTCAGGTTCCGGTACAGGTAACAGAAGACCTTTCTAATTGCATGGACTTTGACATCACGACATACAGCTGACAGCTAGCTGGCACGCAGGAGCTTTTATCAGTGACAATGTCTATTCTCAGTTCTAAATATTTGTTTGGGTGTGCAGGGCTCCCTCTGCTGGTCCAGAGGACCATAGCAAGGACCATCGTGCTGCAGGAAACCATTGGTAAGGGCCGCTTTGGGGAAATGTGGCGTGGGAATTGGCGAGGAGAAGACGTGGCCGTGAAGATCTTCTCCTCCAGAGACGAGAGGTCCTGGTTCCGTGAAGCCGAGATCTATCAGACCATCATGCTCAGGCACGAGAACATCTTGGGTTTCATTGCGGCCGACAACAAAGGTAAGACATGTTTTGGTCGTTGAGTCACTTTTTACAAGAATGCTATATTTCTTTTTACATAACCAACAATCTAAAACAAAGCTAATACTTTGTATAGCGAAAATGTTTTATTTTGCAGCATTTCAAACCAAATGAATACATTTAAATGTGGGGTGCTTTAATGCCTTATTTCCTACGTGTATTTACTATTTTCTGATTCAACAACTTCTGAGCTCCGTCTTTGACCTTCCACGGCTCACATAGCGTGGTCATCAACCCAGATCATGAGGTGTGTGAAGCTGCAACCCCACCGCAGTCTGTGTGTTCCCAGACAGTGGTTCATGGACTCAGCTGTGGCTGGTCTCGGAGTACCATGAACACGGCTCCCTGTACGACTACCTGAACCGCCACACCGTGTCGGTGGACGGCATGGTGCTCCTGGGCTTGTCTATCGCCAGCGGCCTGGCCCATCTCCACATGGAAATCATTGGCACGCAAGGTGAGAGGCCGACGCAACGGCTGCCGGCCAGATGTCAATGGACACCCAGCCTCATACCAATAGGAGGCACGGGTACAGCATCTTTAAGTTTACACGAGGTTCAAAGTTCAAGGTTCAAGGTTCAAGGTTTTTTATTGTCATATGCATAACTTTTACAGAGGCAAAAGTATGCAATGAAGTTCTTGTGTCTCTTCGACACCTAACGCTAATGCAGACATTAATAGAATATTAATCACGAGGACTATATTTGTCGTCTGTGCAAAACACTTTGCAAAAAGATTTAGAAGACGATAAGCAGCTGAAAATATTATATTAGTGTGTTATCATGTGATTCGATCATAACTTTCTGGTGCATTTCAAAACACCTACGTGATTTCATTATGAATAGCAGGCCTCCTGGCGAGTAAAAAGCCTTAGAGCAGCATATGTATGAGTTCTTTATTAGTAAATCATTAAAGCATGAATTGTTGCCAACTTCCATAGGAACTGTCATGAACCATGATGTTTAGATAGATAGATTCAACTTTGTTGTCATGGCACAGAGTGCACATACTGAGGCAACACAATGCATATGTGTGTCCAACAGGGAAGCCTGCCATCGCTCACAGAGACATCAAGTCTAAAAACATCCTGGTGAAGAAGGATTGCACGGCGGTTATCGCAGACCTGGGCCTGGCTGTGAAACACGACTCCCACACCAACACCATCGACATCCCCGCCAACCACAGGGTGGGAACCAAGAGGTATACAGCAACCGTGAGCATTCACATGACCGGAATGGCACTGCTGTTCAGGAAGACTTTCCTAGTGCACAGACTACATGTTGTGTGCAGCCACACAAGTGGGTCACAAAGAGATGAAGCCAGCCTCTCATTTGGGTATACTGTGGTTTATGTAATCGCAGACCCCGGCACACTAGTGTCTTCTTTCATGTATCCCGAGGTCCAAAGAGCTATTTTTAGCTTGTTACCATATGCCATCTTTGTTAACATAGTGATGAGACTGCTCACATGGCAGCCAGTCTAATGGCTCTGTGTGCCCAGGACATTACGTCTCCTTTCAAGCGGAAGGCTGCGTCACCGTTGACACTCTCAACCTAAAACCGCTTTTAATTTGGACGAAACGGTTTCGCCCACCTGCAGGTACATGGCCCCCGAAATAATGGATGAAACCATCAACGTTAGGAGCTTTGAGTCGTTCAAGAGGGCGGACATCTACTCTCTCGGCCTTGTGTTCTGGGAACTTGCCCGGAGATGCTCCGTCAGGGGTTGGTTCAAGCACACACACACACTCATGTGCACGCACATAAATACAATCGCAATCCTTTTTGGTTGAGGGGTACGTACAGTATTGATATAGTTTAAAATTGCTGTATTTAAAGTGATCGTGTAGAATTTAAATTCTAATAGGATAGTGTGTCACAGTTTTAGGTTAATCAGGCCCTTACACACTCATGAATAGGGTTGTTTCTTCGTGCTGGTGTTCAATAAAAACACAGGCTGCCGTTTCCAGGGAGCCAACTAGTAGAGTGCTCGTTTTGCAGAGCTGATTCGATCTGTTTTGAATTTTTATTTAGGAAATCACGAGGATTTTCAGTTGCCTTACTATGACTTGGTGCCTTCGGATCCTTCTGTAGACGACATGAGAAAAGTGGTGTGCGACCAGAAACTCCGACCCAACATTCCCAACCAATGGCAGAGTTGTGAGGTAAGAACGTTCTGCTCTTGCGTGACTTAATCTATCTTACTGCTGTCGAGTTGGTAGGTGACATTTGTATTTTGAATTCTGAATAACAACTTGGGAGCGTGAACAGACATATTACCCAATTGTGCAAGCACCCGTGCACCCTCACTGTATTGGTGGTAATCCACAATTTAACAGTACGCAACAGCAACACCCAGCCATGATAATAATTCATTTCAAATCAACACACGGTCTTAGGGATCCCTATGGAGTTCTGATAGGAGACCTATTGTAAAGGATGTTATTTCGCTTGTGTTCTGCAATGTTTCTGACCTCACCTCGGTGGCGTTCGGACTCACAACCCCTCCCTTTTTGGTTCTGTAGGCCTTGCGGGTGATCGGTAAACTCATGAGGGAGTGCTGGTACGCCAACGCTGCTGCTCGCCTCACCGCCCTGCGCATGAAGAAAACCCTCTCTCAGTTAGCTGTCGTCAAGGACGTCAAGGAGTAGCTCCACTGGGCGGGCCTCGGCAACCGGATCGGACTGACGTTTAGACCAGACCCACCGCTCGCGGAGCCGCCAGGAACACACTCTAAACCAGTGGTTCTTAACCTTTTTGGAGGTACTGAACCCTGCAAGTTTCATAAGCGCATTCATCGAACCCTTCGCACCCTTCACCAAAGCCTTCGTACAGAACAGACTCACACACAGCGTGTGTATTTTGACCTTCGCAGAACCCCTGAGACTGACTCACCGAACCCCTGGGGTTCGATCGAATTGTTAAGAACCACTGGTCTTAACCCAAAGTGTGGCCAGCTTCTGATGCTCCGAGGACTTAGGAAGGACGCTCGTCTGACCCTAAAGAGTGGGATTGGACCGAACCAGCCAAGTACAGGATGAAGAAACTCGGAGCCACCCAAAGAAGAACAATATGCTGTATGTTTGTGGTACAGCTTCTTTTTTTTTGTTGCTACCTCAGCATTTTGTAAGTGCCCAAAGCTTAAGTTGCACATCTAAATGCTTTCTTGCCAAATTCTGTGTCGTGCGGTGTCAGGCACCATGCTAATGGATTGTGAATGTCACTGAGAACCATCCTTATTGCTCTACTTGATGGTGCAGGAGGAACACACATGGGCTGGGAATGATCCCGTTGTGATTCTAACCTGTTACTCTCGTCCCCTCGTTAGTTAATGGATAGGCTTATTTTCAAAGTTCACTCCACACAAGTTCAATTAAAGTACTGTAATCACAGTTCATAATCCTGTTTTAAAAAGATATTCTGGTAGGCTAATTACCTTCTTGTACATGATTTATTCAGCTTGCTTGCAATGAGAAGATTATCAAAACCTTTGCTACGACTCTAGATCAACGTCAGGTATTAATGTGATTAACGAATGGTCACATTTTGGTAAATTAAAAAATGATATCAAATCTCCCTACGCCTTTAGCTAAATGCTACACCTTGTAAACCGGCCAGACATGCCAAAGTCAGATAGCATAGATGTTGAAACTTTTATTATATTTTATTAGATGTTTTCCAAACGATGGAGCCATAAATCAGATGTGAATTACACATCTGGAATATTATATCCCTTTTTATAAAGTGATAGAACGACACAATCCACTGCTGGTAATCGTCACTGACAAGTTTGTAAAAAAAAACTTTGCACATCCTATAAAATAATTAAATTGTGTAATTTTAATTACTATTTTAATATTATTAAAATATAATCATTGTGTATTAGTTGAAGTTGCCGATTTGAAATGACAAAGTTGAATGTCTGTATAGGAACCTAAGAGAGGCCAGCATACACTTGTGTAGGTGGTACTCAAGTAAAACATGACTAAAGCTTTGCTATAACAACCTCAGGAAGAGTTGTGAAGGAGAAAGTGTGTTGGAGATTAGTTTGTGTGTGTGTGTGTGTGTGTGTGTGTGTGTGTGTGTTTGTGTGTGTGTGTGTGTGTGTGAGTGTGTGTATGTGTGTGTGTGTGTTTGTGTGTGTGCGTGTGTGCGCACTTGCCTATGCATATGCTTTTTGTTTATTTACAGTGAATGTGATCGATTATTTAACAATGTAGTAATAAAGGTAGGCCAACCAGGTGCACATAAAATGTGCCAATCGTCTAATTTCATGATTTGTTTCACGTGATTCTATTTCACGGATGTTTGTCCACTCTTGCTGTATCATTCAAAAAGTCTTTAAAAATGTAGATGGTGCTATGTGGATAAGAAAATACACTCTTGGACTTGTGTTATATCCATTATGGCTTTCATCTCAATTTAAAGGTTTATCATGTGTTCTCTTGTTTTTGTTGTCGCTAATGCAGAATTTTTTTTGTAAAATCAAAGTAATGCTAACACGTACATTTCCCTCTTACCTTCTTTGGACTTGGTCTAATTTTTTTAGGGTTTGGGTGACACTTCATTACTATAGCAAAAACATGTTGCTTGTTGACTGTTGGTAACCGGTCAGATCTGCACTGTATTTGCTGTTGAATTGTGTTAGTTATATGTTACAGTGATTGTTCTATGTAAGTGAGAACAACTGTGGTTCATTGTGTTTGTGTACGTGTATAATGAATATATAACCAGTGTATCCATTTCTTTTGACTTGCAGTATTACAGTGTTTCGTTCTCTGCCTGTATCCAGGCTTTTGGTATCTGTCTGAAGTAGGGTTTCCATTGAACTTTTACTACGTCTTGTGGCGTATTTTTGTCTCTGTTTCTCCAAGAAACACGTCACACTAAAATGCTTGACATTACGCGTAAGTATTTCACTCATAGAAGACCATTTGTCATTCCAAAGAGAAGAAATACACATTTCTGACTGGCTTTAAATGTTATTTTACATTGTTGTGTATGACACAATTGAGGGGTTGCCTGTGCATAATATGCACTATGATTTTAATCCATTTCACAACAAATTCATACTTCTGTGACTTTGTTTTGATGGAATGCTGTATTTTGTTTTTGTCCGTTCAGGAATGGGTCTTTATTGTCAATATGATGTACCATTTCGTTGTTTATTAGCGCTATTTATTTCATTATTAGAAACTATATGTAAAATCAAGTCAATAAAGCTACTTTTGATGAGTAGACTCCTGTGATTGTACAACCATTTTTGAGGCTCTTTGCTTGTATCAGATTTATATGTCAAATGTTTAATCTAATAAATCAGTCTCCAGATTAGCACAGTATTGTCCTGACCTGCAAAACTGTATTTCTCCTTATCTGGTTAATTTACATGGAATCTGCCTATTTAAGTGGGTCATGTAAGTCTTTATCCTTTGAAATGACTCATGAACTAGTCATATTAAACAAATGTGTTTCTGCTCACAGCCTATCTGCGTCTTTTTGTCCGTTAAAGTGAGTATGTAAGACATCTCATCTTAGCATTCAGCGCTTCAGATATGAGTCAGCAATTCACAAACGGACTGAAGGCTTTTATCCAATCATATTGTGTCATACAAGACTACGTTAAAGGATGTCTTGTTGACGAGGAGTCTTATCTGATCAGTAAACTGCAACTCTAACATATATGGGTTGATAAAACAAATCACATTCCGTGTTATCAAGTGAGTTGTGTTTTTGAAAAAAACCATTATGGATTGTTTAAAGCAATCCAACTGGCAATCATTGTATTTGCTCAGACAACGCTTTATTGGGTTGAATTTAGATGAATATAATTGTTTTTGTCAATAAAATCATCCTGATATTGTCCAGTAAAAAAAATCTCACTATCAAATGAATACCAAAGAGTGCAACCAGTCTCATGTTTGGGGTTTGTGCTCTGTGACCCAGTGTTCTTTAACACATCAGCCATGTGTTTTTTGTCTCTCTGAGTCTCTCTCGCTGTGTGTGTGTGTGTGTGTGTGTGTGTGTGTGTATGTGTGTGTGTGTGTGTGTGTGTGTGTGTGTGTGTGTGTGATTTCCTTTCTGATCCAAGCATGTCTGATGCCTTCAGCCCAGTGACCCATGCTGTCTGTTTGGAGAGTGTATCTGTGGCCCCGAGCTAAAGCAACCCTTTGTCTGTCTTCACAAGACAAGTCTCCCTGCTTGGCAGGGCTTGGGGCTCAGGTTGAGGCTGTTCCATTGCGGAAACAGAAAGTAGAAAGGCTGGGAGCAGGTGTTGTTGGTGGCATGGACCACAGAGGTGGCAGTTTCTCATGCATTGCTGATTTCTGACAGACCATAAATCGAATTGCCTAGACTGCACAAAGAAAATGGGGTTTTTCTTTTAACAGAGTGCAAGAAAAAAAATCCTTCTTTTCCCGGCCATAGACCTACCTCTTTGCAAAAATGGCAAAAAAGAAAAAGAAACTAAAGATAAAAAAAAAGAAAAAAAAAAAAGAAAGTGTGTGATCTGCAAATCCACCACAATCACATGGTATGGATTTCCGTTGTGACACTCACCGCTTTAAGCTGCACAGCGGGGCAGAGTCACGCCACAGAGCTATGCTGTACCAGGACATGATGGTGCTTTAAAAGATCCTTCCAGCATGCAGTCCAACATGAACTTCAATATGCTCCAACGACAGGCCAGCCAGGAAAGTTATTTGGAGGAAGACTCTCTGAAAAAGAGGGGCAGGTTGTGGTATCGACGCTCACTGAAGGAAAGCAACGACAAACACCATCAGAGCGCTGGAACACTGCCCAGGGGTTGGAAACAAGTGAGTTAGAAACCCCACACAAACACAACATGTTTCCTATCATGAAGTCAAATACGATCATTTTGGAAACAGTGCCGTACATTTACTTTCGAAACTTGCCTGATAAAAGAGTGCAAAACAATGTTATTATTTGTTGGCCACTGAGTTTCCATGTATTACCATGTGCAACCATTACAGCCGCCCCCACAGCAGTAACTTAGATCAAATACAAAGCTCTTTGATCAGTGTAATCTTTTGAGTTACATGCAAGTCCATAGGATTAGCATTCATTCCAAAAGGGAAATGTCCTTTTGCATGTTTAAATATAAACAAACAAACTGTTCAGACATTCATTTCATCTTTTCCGTTTGCAGACCAAACAACGTTTCAGCTCGTTGGTTGATTATTCTGACCCTCAAAGGTAAGAAAAACATATTTCCAATTGAGTGCAATAATGAGGCACTTTCATTAAATCACCTGCTACATCACGAAGCTAATTTAACATGACAATGTCACTTTTATTCTCTGCAGGACCAAAGTGATTTTGGAAAAGCACGACAATGAGGCATTTGGTTTCGAAATTCAGGTGCGAGACGTTACCAACTTTAAAATTGCATCGAGAGCTTGTTTAACTGTTGTTTTTAGCTTATTAATACTGCATAGATTTTCAATTGTTTACATCGATTTGGACTACAAACCAATTCATAATATTCACTTCAGTGTGTAAAGACAGATTTGACCTTTAGCTCAGTCACATCACTCGACCGCTGACCAAACTGTTCTATCATAGACTTATGGTCTTCAGCTGAGGAGCAATTCAGCGTTGGAGTTATGCACGTTTGTGTGCACGGTGCAGGAGGACAGTGCTGCAGAGAATGCTGGGCTGACCGCAGGTAAACACGCCCACACCTCTTCCTCCCTCAACCGCTTCATTGAAGGCCCAAAGCGTACCGTTCGACAGACACGTACTAAAGACAAAAAAGGTCTTCCCCTCGCACACGTCAGTCACGCACCCCTGACTTTCTGTTTTCGATAGGCGATGTTATCATCACCATCAACGGAGCCAGCATTGAGGGATCGTCTCATCAACACATAGTTGACCTGATCCGCGAATCCAACAACGTACTAAAGTAGGTGACTGTAACGCAAGGGTTCCCGACGTTGAAATGTGATATTAAAATAATAGTACAGATATAATGCATGGTCTTTGAGTGCACTTCAATATGCCAACGAGTCTCTTTGTGTTATCTCAGAATGGAGACAGTGTGTGGGAGCGTTGTGAAGAGGATTGAACTGGATAAAAAGATGAGCTCGCTCAAGGTGTGTCTCTCCCCCTTTTCAAGCACGTTGGTCTTCAAAACAACTCTACAAGGTCGAATCGGCCTTTCGAAAGACAGTAGAACCAACACCACAGGCAAAATCATAGAGGCCCAAGGCATTCAGAATATGCTATGCCAATTCGTGTTGTGTAACTTGGGCCCAAAAAAAAGTAAACAGTCTTCATCATCATACTGTAATTTTTTTGTCTTCACAGCAAACGTTGAGAGAGAAATGGGTGGAGCTGCAAGCGCTTACTTTACAGGAAAAGCGTCTACTGCGAGGTGAGGGTTTTGCCCAGATGTCATACCACAGCGCTTCCTTTCTCACGAATCATAGTTTTTAGCCTATTTAGAAGATCACACAGATACAGCACAATCGGTTCTCATTTAAATCCATTGTCAGATAGACAAGAAGTTGACAAATTTCCTGTACCTGGGAAAAAAAGTGCCAGACACACCAAAATACCACATCCGGCACGAACTTCTGAGCAAATCAATAAACGTATTACCGCAACACACAACTTGATATGCGCTGTATTTTTAAAGACACAGGCTCAAGCCCCTCAACAGACTCCCAGACGTCCCTGATGTCTCCAGTGAGCCACTGTGGAGGCCGGCGATTCTCCAGCGTCAGCAGCTACCAGAGCCTGATGGCCGATGAGAGCGACGGGGCCAGTGTTTTCGGGGACCAGAGTTCCCCCAGCCTGTGTAGCCTGACTAGCTCCCCAGACAACGGGTGCTTCTTCTCCAACGACACGCAGAACCTCGAGAATTCCAACGCGTCCTTGCACAGCCCCCAACGCCCCCGCAACCGAAACAACAGCCTGGCAAGCAGCATGGAGGAAACCAGCTACCCTAGCTGGGAGGAGGCCAGAACCTCCAATCTGTTCGGGACCCTGCCCAGGAAAAGTCGGCGAGCCAGCGTCCGCAAACACATTTTGAAGTTTATCCCTGGACTCAATCGCTCAGTGGAGGAGGAGGGGGTACATCAGAGCAGTGAATGAACACTAAGTTTGGGTGCTGAAAGCCAGGTGGTTCCTCTGATGACTAAAATGTGATTAACTATAATGGGTTTCTCGCTATAGACACTTGACAAGAGAGACACTTTGCATTTACAGGTGATTCTGGATCCAGGGCAGGAAAAACATTCAGCGGACAACCAAATAGGATGTTTCTGTAAAAGTATCATTAGCAATGTTTTCCATCTGACAGGCAACAACTGTGCTCTATGAGAGACTTTCCATTTTTTGAAGGGGTGTGATTCATCTCAAAGCAATTTTGGCTTTTACAAAAGCACATTGGTGAGCAGCATTAATAACCACAACTGTAACTACTTAGTATGGAAATGTTTACAAAAAAGGTTTCTTTCACACTGAATTCCTGAAATATAAATGTGGTCCTGTTACAAATCATACAATAACAAAAAAAATCTAAAACTTTACCTTATTTTTAATTCAAATGTTTGCATGAACAATGCGTTCATAAAAGTGAGAAGTGACTGCATAATTTGCATAGTGGGATCACATTGATGTTAAAGTTACTTGAAACAAAAAATTTCACAGTTACAGATTACTTTTTGAACTACAACTAGAAACTCTTAACTACATTGCTGCTCAAAACAGGATGTGGGTATGGGGTGCTACCTGCTTTACTATTTTCATTTCATGGCTATTTTAAGGATGTGCAAGGTTTATGTTCACAGTATAGAAACATACTACTGAGCAGCACAGAATATTGTTTCCTGCAAGCCACGTGATGTAGTATATACATTTTTCAATGCCCTGAGCTTATTTGTTTGAAATATATTTGCTTATTATGATAATATCAGACGTGTAGAAACTGTGATTCAAACGAAAAAGGGGTAAATACATTTTTCAAACCTCTCATTCATCCACTGTTGTTTTATAATATGATAAGTAAAAAGTTTAAATGCATTTAATTTACATCTCAGCGATATGATTGTCTTGGACTTACTATACTAATTGTCTAAAATGATGTTGTGTATACAATTAAAGGGTTTATTATAACAAAGAACGTGTATAAACTGAATATATGTTTTGCTATCTACTCATATAGTCATGTTGGTAGAAACAGCAATTAACAATGACACACAAACAGCATAGATACATAAAGATTGTGTGTCATGCATCGAAGAATAAAGGAACGATGGATAGACGATTTAAACAAGCAGTCAAAACGATAGAAAAATAAACGACAGAAAAATTTTGTCAAAAAATATGAAAAAAACATACACTGAGCTAAAGAGTTGTTGGTAAACTATGTATTTAGGAGACCTTTGAAAGAAAAAAGATTCATAGGCCAACTGGGAATTATTGTGGGCTTCTTTCAGTTTCCATTACTGTCCACTAGATGGTATCGTAATTCCTTCACGGCAAGTCACATAATTGAATACTGGTAGCTTCCCAGCAGAGCATTTGTAGTCATTGCTGATAACATTTAGATGAACCTACCTGCAATTACCAACCTTAATTACGCATTTAGTCAAGTGAAGATGGCAGCGTGCTTCCTGTTATTAAAATGCCCTCCTTTCCGCTCATGCCTGCGTCAGGTCAGCGTTCTAAACCAATCTTTATATGGTTAGCTAGTTTGGTTAAGGTCTGCATATTGAAATCCAGATTCAAACCATTGACTGGTTATTTTAATTGGTGGATCCCACATACTTCCTCGTCTGTGCCTACTCCCCACTATTTATTTCATCCATCCGCCTCAAGATGCATCTGTGATCTTTAAGATTGATGTGGGCTATTGGAGACGAAGTTTAGGAGTAGGACATTCATTGGAACTGACACTTGCCTTTGCCCCAGCGGATCTGAAAAGGCTATTTAAATTATTCAAAAACGTTGTTCAAACATTGACTTTATGCTAACAAGGGCACACCACATATTGTTTTTACTGATTTCTTTTTACGATATTTGTTTCTTTTCTTTTTCACACTGGTTTATGACAATTCTGTACCACAATTTTTTTTACAAAGAAGTCTAGTTTGATTTCATTTGAGTGAGATCTTTATGGACTTTTAGGCATTTAATAATGCAATTTAGAAATATTGGTTTCTATGCCTTTGAAGAGAACAAAGGCATAGTATATGCAACAGTGCCTTTGGGAATAGAAGCCTAATTGAATAATCTGATGTAGTGTTTAGTGAGAACATTGAAAGGGTTAAGTAAGAGAAAGAAACTATGGATAATTTTAATCTGCCCATAGAATGTCAAAGGGAGAAGGTAGTCTCTCAAGAAAGTTTAAAGAAGTACAATCATTTCTATTGTGTAAGCAAACAGACAAAGAGCCTTTATTAGCCTACAACAAAAACCCTGTTCTTCTTTGCCTCAACAAGCTGTGAGAATTGCATCGCACACTAGCACCAAAAAACAGTCTAGCCTTGCACCATTGATTTAAATGCAAGATGGCATTCTCTGCTGTCTCTTGACTAGGATACTTGGAAAATGCAAAATACTGTTTTGAATAGACAACTTGGGTGGATGTACGGCTAACATTGGCTCCACTGTGTATTCTTGTAGGGAAGAACCATAATCTGCCTGCTACTCATTCGATCACAGCTGAGCAGTACAATAATTGACCAGAACATTCAAGTAAAGCTTGTAAACTTAAAACTACACAGAGGAAAATCTCTATTAAAATGACTGACACCACGGAGAACTTCGCTCCTACCAAGGGCTTGAATGCGGAGCAGGACAGTGATGCTCTCTCAACCCAGGTAGTAGACATCAACAGTGGGATAACTCTGGGAGCCATTCAGTCTCTAGATGATACTGTGGACGGCACCGCTGCCATGCAGGAGGAAGAACATGACTCGGTCTTCTATGACGAGGTGGAGCAAGTCCCACTGGATATCAACGCTGAGTCATTTTGCTCCCCTGGTTCTGGAGAAAGTGGAAATGTAGAGCTTGTTTACATGGAGGCCTCTGGGACATCTATTACAAAGAGAAATGAAAGTGGAGACTCTTTCACTGCTGGGAGAGTCTCTGATCTCTTAAACAAGGACGTGACAAACCCAGTTAAGGAAGAACCCGATCCACAGAGATCCCAACCAGAGCCAACTTCCTTATCGAAATGTCCAGTCCAAGAGTTGACGTCAGTCCTAGAGGAGTGTGAGGAATCTGAAGAAAAGTGCCAAAACAAACCATCTATTTCCTCACATCTTTATGCTGAGCAGGAAAGCACATCACCAGAGCAAGGTAAATTCAGTTCATATATTCACTGGCATCAGTGTTTTGATGTTATTTCAGGTCTATTTATGCAAAAACTTAGATTTTTTATTTTTGTGTGTGCATTTTTTCACTTTCAACCTGAACCCCTTCATTAGGCAAGATGGAAATCCAGGGGTTTCCTGAAGAGCGGGAGAATCTAGTTGAGTCCAATGATGGGGACAAGGCCCTAGACCAAACATCTGCCGATGATATACAAGATTCTGGGGAGATTCAAGACAAGCTCGTACAGGAACGGCAACAGAACTACAATTCCCAAGACTCCAGTCTGGCCTGTGGTCAAACCCAAGGCAACGAAACCTCTTCTGACCACATCACCACCTCTAAGTACGACACTGTATCTTACCGCAAGATCCGCAGAGGGAACACGCGCCAGAAGATTGAAGAGTTTGAGGCTTTCATGAATATATAACGCGTTTAAAAAGTTTTACACAATAATTAGCCTACTGACCTCAAACAACTGGACAAGGGATGCAGAACAAGTTGTTTTAGAAATCAAGTTTTGATCGTGTTTGTCTTATCCATCACTGACTAATGTTACAGCCAATACAATGTTAAGATGTACCAATTTATTTGACATACAGATCCCAAAACGTGGATACAGGGGCGAGTACACTATTCATATCTGCCATTCATATTATCGGATGGAATGTCATTTGGTAAATGTTTGTAATTCCTTTAATGTGAGGTACCGTTTTACATTTCAAAATGTGGTGGCAACCCCCTGATTATGTTTGCCAGATATTTGATCCACAGTGAAAAATATTTAGAGGCTTGACGTGTCTAATCCCACAAGGTAATATAAGGACCGAAATGTATGTGATTTCATTACACACCACTTAGTTAAGGCATTGAAAACATCTGTGCAAAACATATATAAAATATGTAACTCTTTGCTTCTTAGATTTTCATTGTTAAATTTTACTAGGCTGATTAATTGCCTTAATATATTACAAATACTGTTCCCAGTAAAAAGTGTGGATTAAAGAAAACATTCAAAAAGACAATCTTACATTGACGACTTTTACCCAGACAGTATGGCAAGGATCTTTATTATCTACTCATTTGAAGACATAAAACCGCATGTATTCAGGTAAGTCCAACATATTCATCAATAGACATTTTGATCAATTCAGAGGCAACAGTTCCCTCTAGTGAAAAAAAGGCACATGAGATATTATTTACAACCAGACTTAGCAGCCCCTTGACCAGCTTGTCACCCCAGACTAAAACCACAGAAAATTACACTGTCCGTAATATCTGTAATACGAAGTATAAAAGATAAATGATATAGGGGCCTTGCATCCATTTTAAATATTCAATCATAAAGCAGTCAAGGAAAATAGACCATGGGACATAAAAATAAATAAAGTTCGTACAAGGCCGTACAAGAGTTTTTTTGGGATACACTTAAAATTGAAAGCCTAACTTGGAAAACACACTGTGATGTACCGTGCTTACAATCGGCAAACGGCAACAACACCGATTGGCTACTGCTTACATTTAATGTAAGTTTAAAGCAAATGACAACGTATCCGCAGTTTAAGTAGACTACCGAAAAACGAAAGGTGAGAAGAAATTGCACATCCCAACACCAGTTTCACACCAACATGATATTAGCCTTAGAATGACACTTTTATAACCCACATAATTTGAATGGTTTGACTCGAACTCAATACTGCCGTGGACAGCACCTCAAGGTACAGGCCGCAAAGTCTCTGTCGTGGAAGGGCAAACAGCACTCACTCTGACACCAGCACCTCACGCATAGTAGTGTGTAAACTGCCATTTCTGGAAGACATTTGTGGGTTCACAATTATTTAGAAGGAGTGTGTCGCCCTGGTGGCTCGCCTCCAGACACATGCTCTGGGAATTATGTTCCGCTATGAAGTGCTCCCCCTGGGAAAAGAGAAATCAGCAGCGAGTCAGATGCAATGGGCTGTAACTCTATCGCTGCCATACTTTGCTGGAGAACGGTATCGGTTAACACGGGCAGTGGCAAAGCTTGACGCATCACTCTAAAGTCCATTCAAAGAAACAGGAGTGCAAACATCATTGCTTTGTACTTAATGCCCTACCTGACAGCAGTGATGGGAGTGTCTCTTGGAAATGCCACTCATAATAAGGCTGACATACACTGCGACAAGCGCAGCAAGCGTGTGGCAGAGAAAGAGGGAGCCCCACCCAGAGCCAACCTACCATTGCCGAGTGCGAGGCCTTGTGGAGCCAGCGGAGGACGGGTTTGGCTCTGTCACACTGTAGCAGGTCGGCCTGTTTGCCCTGAGGAACGACACATAACTCCTGCTGGCGGATATGCCTCATCCACGTGTAATTAAAGTGCTGACTCTACCATGTACGCAAGCGACATAACAGTGAGAAAGAGAGAGGAGGCAGTTAGTGGCTTACACATAATTATGGGGCATGGCTTTCCAAGCATAGTTTTGTATGGGAGGATCCTTTGAAAGTTTGCAAACATCTGGGGCTGTGTAGTAAGATAGTCTAACAAATTACCTGCTTGCGGAGATCACATATCTCAAAGGACAGAGAACCTTTCTGCAGAGCAAGACATTTCCTTAATCCACGATTAAA
Organism: Galaxias rostratus; assembly: GCA_036024795.1. Taxonomy (NCBI): domain Eukaryota; kingdom Metazoa; phylum Chordata; class Actinopteri; order Galaxiiformes; family Galaxiidae; genus Galaxias; species Galaxias rostratus. The sequence goes on along the minus strand of JAVQJS010132041.1, from coordinate 1,642 downwards.
CACCTAGAATGGAAATTATTACAGAAAGGAGATTCAGTTAACAGTCGTCTGCTGAATGGCCACATTCAATGTAAAATTCCAGATTCAAAATCAAAAGACTTGGTGATGGTTTTAAAGTGGGGTTTTGAGGACAACAAGGAGATAACAAGCCTCAAGAGACAGCATTTCTTTCTGTTCAATGACTTCACAATCACCATTTATTTGGGTTCTTTTCCCTCAACAGCCTTTAGACCAGACAATACTTGCTTTTAGAATTTTATAAAAATATTATCCCTGAGAAGCAAGCACATTTTTTACTGAGTAACTGTAAGCGACATTAAATAATCAGGAGAGTACGCTATGCAAACCATAAATGAAAATGTTAAAGAACTTGCATTCAATGCACTTGCATTGAAATGTGCTTTAAACAGCTGATTCAAAAAGCTTTTTTCTCAGTCAGAATGCTGTGTGCAAAAAATGAAGAAGCGAGGCTGCTTGCTTTGTGACCACTTACCAGGCCCTCAGCCTTCACTAAGGGAGTGTCCATATCCGGGTAGACATTGTCAAGGTACCACTTGAAGCTCTTGCACTTGAGTCTCTTCCTGAGCTCGACCTGCTCGGTCAGGTTGCCAATGTCGATGGTCCTCCCGTCCAGCATGTGGAGGTAGCCATGGCCGTAGAACATGTCTTTGTACTCGTCCAGCCACACCTCTGCCACCCTGGCCAAGTTACGCTCCACGGTCTTCTGCCGGTCCTTGGGGAACTTGTAAGGGTTCTCGCCACGGAATATGTGGCCCACTCGGGAGCAGGGGATGATTTCTATTTCACCTCCACACATCCATATCTAATAATAATAATAATAATAATTAATAATAATAATTCATTTGATTTATGTAGCGCTTTTCTACGTAGTTGCTGCTTGCCATGTCATAAGAATTTCTTTTCTCAGATCGATCCTGTGTTATACTGTGCATTTGACAAATGGAACACTTTGAACCTAGTAAATGCTAAAGCGTACAGAAACATCAGGATGCGGTACAGCACGGAATGACGTCTGTGAATTACCTTGAAGGAGATCTCCATGTTCTCTCCACCCCACACATCAAGCCCTGGGTCGTAAGACCCAAGCTCATAGAAATATTTCTTGTCTATTGAGAAAAGACCTCCAGCCATCACTGGACACCTGAAAAGGAATCATGCACCATGGGTGTTTGGAGATGCCCCTAGATGTAGGTGTGAATATGCGAGTTGCTGTTTGTCCCTTTGTGTTGGCCCTGTGATGGACCGGCGACTTGTTTTGCTTTATTTTTGTTTACTCTTACTTTGTACAGCGTCTTTAAGTGTTTTGAAAAGCGCTTTATAATATATTATTAGTATTATTACTATCTGCATTTGTTAATTCAGCTAGTTACTTGTATATGTGTTTGGATACCAAACTGAAAAAAGTCGGTGCGGTTAAAATCTGTGATAAAGACCAAAGTAAAAATTATCTTAAAATTAACTATTTTAATTAATATTTACTTTTTGGACTTTGTAGTTGTCTACATAGTTATAAGCAAGTATTGCATAGTGTTTAACACCAATAGAGATATTATTGTTGAAGTACATGTCAGGCAAATATTGTATTAACCCTTATATTATCTTTGGGGTCAATTTGACCCCT
>JAVQJS010132032.1:0-10531 GCA_036024795.1 Galaxias rostratus | reverse complement strand
ACACACACACACACACACACACACACACACACACACACACACACACACACACACACACACACCCTGTGTGCACATATAGACAGGATGTGCATACAGAAGCTGTGCACACAAGCACAGTCTATGGAACATGTTACAGTGCACCTGCAGTGATTTGCCTAGCAGTGTAGGTGATCTATCTACATACACCCTTCATTGCGTCGGGCACGCTCTTTACCGCCAGTGCGCGACGTATACCATGGTTGCCTTTGACATTGTAGGCTTGGCAGAGCAGGTGTAGGACTTTTACTGAAATTCACGTCAATGATACGACAAAAAACATGTCTGCACATTTCCTTTTGTGTTCACATGGACCTTTAATAGTTTCTATTTGGTGACCTTTTCATTGAACTTTAAGCTCCAAGTCCAAGTCAAGTTTCAAGCCTCTGGTTGCAAGTCCATATCGAGTCTTAAGTCTGTAGCAAAACTCATCTGCAACGGCAGGCTTTTAAGAGAAAAACTGTCTCGAAGCTAATGTTGCAGGCTAATGTCTTTTTTTCCTGAGGGTGCATAAAAGATGTATATAGGCTAACAAATTGCAATTTAATCAGAAATAGCATTGCATACTTTTTCCATGTGTACTATAAATACATTAACATTAAATAGCAAACTGTAACTGCATTACTTTTTAACAAATTACTCATGTAAACAATAATGTGATACTTAAAATGGCCATACTAAACACCCTCATTGCTGATTTGTCAGCAAACTACCTACAATACAAATAATAATTTATTCGGTATAGGACATAAAAAGTTGTATATAGCAGGACAAAAAAAATCTAATTAACGGCAGAAAGAAAGAGAGAGGAGGAAAAACAATAATAAATACATAGGTGGACGAAACTTATATTCATAAGAGGTATAACAATATGAATAAAAACAAGAGCAGAATTTTTTTTTACTAAATACCTACGAAACAAAAGTTGCATTGCAGTAGCACGTGGCTATACATCTTCTGGTAATAGCAATGATGTGTGTCAATGAGTCTGATAATATTTTAAAAAGGTAAATCAACAAGACGCTCTCAGTCACAGTTGCATGAGGATTCCCGGCCAGTGCCACAAGAGAGCGGATCCAACACTGTGAACTGGTAGGTAGGGGAAATAACCTACTAGTCCCGATAAAACAAATTGTGTAAAGGCATTAAGATAAATTTGCATTAACGTGCTTATACTTGCTACTACGGCTTAACAACTTGGGGAAATGCATTTTGGTGCAGTGTTAGCTTGTTTATGACTGTATTGCTAGGCTGGGTTTTATGTCTAATGTAGACCATCTGAGGAGGGTATACAGCAATTTTGAGTTAAAAGTTAAAAGTCAGTTAGTTTTGGTTTGTTAAATGAACCAGTGAGATATGACAAAGTGAATGTACAGTAGTGTTTACAGTAATACATTTTGATGGGCTGTTCACTCTGTGGGCTTTGAGAAATCAACAAGATATTCAACACAGATAAGATTTTTATAAATGGTTTTAGACATACACTGAGTAGACCAGCTGGTTTTTGGAGAGAAAAAAACTTCATAGTGATGGACTTCATCATTTTTAATGTGTTCCAGCATGTAAAGGTTTTATCTCACTGCAACAGACATGTTCCGAAATATTCAGAGCCCTAACGGTTTATTTTTTATGATTTTCTTAACACTTGGAACTTTGAACTGCTGCTAACAACAGGAACATTGACATGGCATGGCATGGACCTGGACACAAGTGCCAAATTTGGTGCATTTGTAACCATGGAAAGAAGGATATTCAGGGGAAGAATAATAACAATACTAACAATTACAAATCATTGACTGGCTGTTCCAGCTTGCCACCTAGTAATAATATATATACAGTGCAGTATTCACAACACTTCACGTTCTCCACATTTTGTAATGTTATAGCCTTATACCAACATTTCTTGAATAAATTTTCTCCTAAACATTCTATACACAACAGAATCTTTTGGGAATGAGTTCAAGTCAAGTCTCAGTGTGCCTCAAGTCCATATCACTGATCTAAAGCAAATAGATTGTCTAGCAGTAGGAAGTAAGCATAACCTGAGACGAGGCTTCAGTGAAATGGACGTATGCTGCCCCCTCCTGGTTGCTTATAGACACTCCACTCTATTCTTCACTTATTTTTGGTAGACAATTTTCTCACTTTGCCTCTATAGATATGATAAACAAAATACAGTAACAACACCTTAACATCTTTACTGTATTCCGGATTTTAATACAAACAAATCAATGACTATCTGTTCCTATACAGGGTCCCCTCTTTTATTTGGAGCTATTTCTATTAACATGAGAAGAACTGGAATTGCAGCCCTATGAATGTCTATTTAGATAAAGCACTTCAAGCCTTGGGTCACTGTTCGATTTCACGCAAAGCCACACACACATCTGTGTGTTTACCAGAGTGAATGCTCTGCTGTAGCCCAGATATTAACGACATTTCACATCTTCACATTTAAGACTCACGCTACATCGCATAAATGAGAGTAGCACAATCCTTTGGCATTTAGGAAGACTGCAATTAATATTCAAACATAGAATAAGATTATGATATAGCATTTGAAAGTGTGTCATGTTCCTCCCACACAAGGTGAAGTGAATGCGCTTGACTTCCACTAAAAGGTAGCAGGGCAAAAACTAAGCTCTAATCCTCGCCCATTCTTTGTCGCTTTCTCTCTCTCCTATTTTCTCTCAAGGATTCTCTTCAGAATCAGCAGAAGGGGGCAGCCTTGTGCCTGCCATTTTATTTTGACATTACCCTTCCAAGTAACTTGCCAACAGCTGCGTTTATAGTCCCAAAATGATTTTCCCTTTTATTATTGAAAAATCAAATACAAATCAGTCAACTTGGAAGCAGAAGTTGTCACTTTGTCATTGAGAGACAGTAGATGAGAGCCAGAAAGAAGAAGTGAGCTGTAAGCGCAGCCTCTGCCTGCCGCACAACGGTCAAAAGTCTCCCCCTCACGTTTCTCCTGAACGACACATTGGCACGTGACAAACCGCCAGGGACATGGGGGGCACGGTGACTCACCCACTCAAATATCACCAGACATTAGTCGGCCACGGAGCCCGGTGCTAACAATGGACCCCGCCACAGACAAAACATACAGTACTTAATCAACCCATCAAAGAGCGCTCAGTCGACCGCCCGCCCGTCAGACAGGAAGGGGGACTAATTACTCTGAGAGCCCAGGGGCGAGTCGCCGGCGGCTGGGGCTGAGCCTGGCAGTCAGGGAGCTGCCCAGGACGTGTGTGTGAGTGGCCCATGGTGTGGCCTGGACAGAGGGCATCACTGGCCGGCTTGCACGTAGGCACTCACCCTCACCTTATCAGTTACCCGGTCCAGCACTGGCAGGAATGTTGTTTATCAAATCAGCACCCCTTATCCTGGCTGTGTGTGGGTGGGTGGGTATGAGTGGGTGTGTGTGTGTGTGGGGGGGGTGAGCTGTCAGGCAGGCAGCAACAGGACTGATATGTGACAGTAAGGATCTAGGCCAAGGACAGGCTGCAATCTGCTATTTGACATTACAGAGTAGATGGCTCTACTGTCCATCAAGCATCAGATAGAGCCAGCCAACTGCAGAGAAGACAATGACTACGCGGGCCCAGAGGGCTGGATCACGGGACACACACCCAGCCCTGCTTCTGCCTATGTCCCCAGTGTCCGGTCCTGTTCCCTCTACGGTGGTGCTTGTTCCCTCGCCCCTCGCCCCCCATTCGGAGCCGCGGTTTTGGGGAAAGGAAAAGATGAGTTCATCAGCCTGCACTCCGCCGGTAAACGGCCTGATGTCAACACCAGCCCACTGGGCTCCTCTTACTCACACCAATTACCCGATCCACACAGGGCGCAGGCCTAAACAAACACAGCCCCCTATCAGCTCCCATCTACAGGCCTCCGGACCGAGTAGACAGCCCGGGGGGTGATCTCAGCGAGGGCTGCCAAGCTGACTTCACCAAGGGGGTGAGTCCAATCCTTGAAGCTGAAAAGGGGAATTATATGTGGGATGGAAACACACATAGACTGTCTTAACCAACTGCTTTAACAAACACCTACTCAGATTGAATTACTCTCTTAACAGGAACCTGTGCAAAATTTACGGTAGAGATTTCCTCTAAGAATCTTCACCAATGGAAAGTCTGCCTGGAGAGGTAAAATGTAAATGTTCACCTCATCCCCTTTTGACATGGGTTGCAACAAGCATGAAGTGATGGAATTAATGAGGGCATAAGTCGGACTTGAATGACGCAGCAGGACCCACTGAATGTGGAACTAACCTGGGACACGCTAGGCCCCGACCCACTTCCTGTTGTCATCTTGGGACTGTACTGTGCTAGCAGCCGGCTGGCTGGAGCATCCTGGGTAATGCACTCCCCTCAGCCTATTTGAAATGTACTGCATTGCCCCAATGTGTCCATGTGATGTGTTTTAACTGATACATTGCCCTGCGCCCCTTAGTCCCATGCCTTGCTGGGCTGTACAGAGAGATGCCTTATGACGCCGTGTGTGCGTGTGTGTTTTAACGTACACACACACTGAAACAGCTATAACGACACATACAGTACACACCCAAGCTGTACATATACATCAAAGTCCTGGCTATTGCGTCAGTCGTGACTCCCATCTGGCTAAAAGCAGCAGGAGTCAACACACACAAACGCACACGCACTGCTCATCATGACTGACTTGTTTGACACCAGCTCCAATGTGTCATATACTGAAGCATATGTTCTCGGCATCTGCAAGAAGAGAGGCTTAGCTCACCTACACACTGAGAAAGCTCTGCTCAGTCCAAATCCCTCAGTCTTCCGGAAAGCACTTCCCTTATATGTGCATGACAACCCCACAAACAACACTCACAGATTCCGTGTTTCTTTTATTTTCCTCATCTGTATTTATTTGGTAAACCTCTACTATTGATTCACTCAACGGATTTACACAAAACAGCATGAACATGAATAGCACACTACAGGCTATGGTTTATTATACCAGTAGGCATGAAATATTATACACATATCACATTGTTAACTAGGCCAAGAGAAAAACAACCTGGCCTGACATGTCCGGGTTGCTGGGCAGATAACTTGCTTATTCAACAGTGCACACCACCCCAGACAACGGCGGGATACCTCCTAGCGCTCTGGAATGGATTATTCACGAGGGCTGCCACCTTAGCGCTGGTGGAAGAGCATCCCTGAGTCAAGCCCAAGGGGGAGTAACTCACCCACCCACGACCAACCTTCAGAGCAGGGCCTGTTGTGTCCTGAAATTCACCCCAGCTCCAGAAGCATCATCCAGACAGGCCTCGGCATGGCTGCCAGCTTCTGCCAGCTCCCCCATTCCTCTACCCTCGCCTCGGGGACGGGTAGGAGTGCCTCCCAAGCATGTTCTGGTAGTTAATTTAAAATAATTTTCTTACTGTGGGTTTTTTTACTTGGGAGTTGCAGGTGGAATTTTTCCCAGGCCCCGTTCCCGAGCAAAGCACACGCAAAAAGGGAAACTTCTCACCCCGCTCGCTAGGGCACTCAGCTCTGCAACAGGTCTTTCCATCACCCCCACCCTCTCTGTTTGAACTCTGTCAGCATGTGCACGTGTTCGTGGTTACAGTCCATGTGCACACAATAGTCCGAGCGCCGTGGCGCATTGAGAAATCCTGTACTGCTGTTGACAAAACAGAGGCGTAATCAATAGGCCAGCTTGGCGAGGAAGCGAGATAGTGTTTGAGCCACGCCAAGGCTTCGTCTGACGTGGGAGGAAAGGATCACCAGTCTGTGCCATGGCGACCGTCTAAAACAGCCTAGCATGGCATCTGAGACCATGGGGTCTGGGCGTTACTGAGAGGAATGAGGAGCATGGTGAACGACAAGGCTCTCGTTTCTAAGAACATGATCCATTTGACCCCTATCAAGTACAAGATTAATAACCATGCCTGCTGGTAGTCTGATATTTTAATCCAGCACCCAAACAGGCTTTCAGGCCTTCATTATTGAACCCTTACTCCCACCTCGAAATGACATGCGATTTAAAAAGTTTCTTTCATATGGTTGATGTCGAGGTTTAGCAAGAAGCGTGGATGAGTCTCCACGTGATCTCAAGTGGGCCTTTGCTTGCTAGTGGTGATGCAGTGGTGACTCTGCTGGGCCATACCAAAGGAGCAATCACAGACAAAGAACCAACAACGTCAGATCATAACATCTAGCACTGTTGGCATCATCCACCACACACCAGTCATCCAAGAATCATCACTAAAGCATGTCAACACTTTTATAGAGAAGCCACTATTTAGTTTACAAATGGGCAAGTGTTACCAAACTAAGGGAACTCCACTATTCAGTGGATGAGGTAACTATAGTCGAAACCAATGCATTTCTATGGCAATAGGGGGATGATTATATTGCACTTCTGAGAGGAGGGAGATTACACTAGAGAGAGAACATATGACTCAGATGGTGATGTCATTTTCTTTTTTTACCATTTCGATATAATGTAACTGCAGAATGGCTGAAATACTGTCCGTCCCAGGCTTTGTGTTTTTAAAGGGTGTTTGTTTGGTCTGCTGATCTTACAAACACAGGTATTGTTTAGCAGTCCATGATTTGGGTTAATGTTATGTTTTGACATAAACAGTAATCACTTAATTATCTTGCCACTTAATTGTTGTCAATGGCCCGCCAAATAACTAGAATGTCAGTCAAGTCCAATACGCTTTGTTATGAGTTAATTGGTGAAAGTTTTGATGTTGTCACGAAGTTCATTCCTCAGTAAACCATGCAAAAATATGTTGCAAGAAAGGTGACTCGAGCATTGCTCGACGAATACCTATAATTACACTTCAAACACATGCAATTAAATACTGTTAGAGCGCTATCGTGCATTTTACTCGACTATGAACACAAAATCACAACAACGGAGTGGGTTTTTTAAGAGTTTGGTTGCAATAACCATATTGGAAGGCAACGACACGATCCATCTAAGTCAACAAGGAAAACATCATTAAAGAACATCTCCAAACGTACCTTTCGCTTCGTCGGATGGGATGTATAATGTCAGTGCGGACCTTAATTTGACATAGTTTGTCACAAAGTGCAGGCTCATTTAGTCGAGAATCATGTCGCTGCGCGCTAGTCACGAGTCAAAGGAATGGGCGAGATGTATGTGTTTATCTGAAGGTTTCCTGACAGAGCCAGTCAAGCAACATTCTGAGCAGGGGCCTACATCCAGATCAGGTTTAACGTTTGAAACAGGACATATTTATTTCGGCTACAATATGAAGGATAGCTTTTCCACAATAATTTTATTGAAACCGTTTAACTGGGGAAAAATGTTTTATAATTGAGACAGGCTCATCCGAAGGATGGACACCCTTTAATACAATCATGCTAACCCTATAAGCATGAGAATGTATTTGCATGGCACATACATTTACCCACATTACATACATAAACGCTCACAAGAAGAGAGTTGTTCCATTCTTTGGAAACACTCTTCCGCAATAGAATATTGATCTGAAAGCAACCTTTCCCCAATAATCTTCACCAACAGGCACCCGTTATCAATACGCATAACCTTTAGAGTGTATCTGTTGAATATTTTTCCCTAAAGAAAATATAATATTTTCTACAGGGGATCACCCATTTCAGATGACATATTATGACATTGTTTTCCAAAATGTGTAACCCTATCCTGTATCTTTGTCCTCTTATAAGTTCAGCAACATGGTAAGAGTGATCGGGATTTTTTTTAAAGAACGATCCATCCATCCATCCATTATCAGAACCGCTTATCCTATGCAGGGTCACGGGGGGCTGGAGCCTATCCCAGCTGACTTCGGGCGAGAGGCGGGGTACACCCTGGACAAATTGCCAATCCATCGCAGGGCTAACATAGACATACAACCATTCACACACACATTCACACTATGGACAATTTAGAGTCACCAATGAACCTGCATGTTTTTGGACTGTGGGAGGAAACCGGAGTACCTGGAGGAAACCCACGCTAACACGGGGAGAACATGCAAACTCCACACAGAAAGGCCCTCAGGTGGGAATTGAACCCAGGACCTTCTTACTGTGAGGCAACAACACTAACCACTGCGCCACCGTGCTGCCCGCCGCTCATGGTTGGTGAGGTCGGAGGGCGCTTCAGTTAGAACCGGTGCCAGGGACCGGACAGCTCGCGCACGCTCGACCCACTCAGACAGCCCGGGGCACCGAGATGCTCCCTGCAGAAAGCCCCATCCGAGACCCGGTCTGGGACAGAGGGGCCCTGCTTAAAGAACGATAGTTTTATGAAATCCTAAAGCATTCATGGGAGAAGAGCTTCATAAAGATATATAGTTGCATAATGTTTAAAATGACATTTCAGTGTGTTTGTGTGCCAGTACATGGTGGCAGATATATGAGGCTTCATGCCATTTAAGATGTTAACCCCATAGAGATACATTAGAAGAGAGAAAGCAGCCCATCTCTGGCATGGTTGTCATGCCAACAGGCTTGCAAGGCAGCCACGGCCCAGCCAGAGCTACCATACAGTGTGGGATCCTTTCGGCTCAAGCACACAGACACAGACACAGACACGCACGCACACACGCACGCATGCACGCACGCACACACACACACACACACACACACACACACGCGCACACACACACACACATCCCATCAACTGGCAAGTAGCAGATATAACTGGATATGAACGGATGCTCTTATCTCCCGTTCACAGCTGCAGATGTATCTTTGAGGAAGCAAATTTTTGTGTTCATCTCAAAAACAGTCCCTCAGCCCCTTAAAGAACAAAAGCACAGTGGCAGAAAGACTCGAAAGCAAGACCCTATAACCCTAAATAGATATTTTTGTTATGTTTTTTTTCCTTAACCAATCTTATAGTATAAGTATATAAATGATAGAGGTTTAATGAAGGTGTATAGGTTGGCACAGTGACCCTGTATCTTTGCCTTGCCAGGGTCCTTAAATTGCTATGTGTCCTAAGATGTTGTTTTGTGCTTTTTGCACAGCTTTTCTGTCTGAAATGGACTATGTGTGTCCTCTCCTCTCCTCTCCTCTCCTCTCCTCTCCTCTCCTCTCCTCTCCTCCCCTCTCCTCTCCTCTGTCAGTGCAGTGATGAGAAGCCACATCAGGCTGGCCAAAGCTCAGCCCAGTTCAACCTGTCACGAGCGCTTTGTCGTGAGTCCCCGCACCGAAAGCTCCAGCTGAGGGAGAAAGACCAAGAGAGGAGGGTGTGGGAGTTAGCAATGCAAACTGACTGGGGAGAGCAGACAGAGACTGAGAAAGAGAGAAACCAGGTTGGGGAAATGGAGAGCACGGTGCGGATAGAGCAAGTCAGACTGAAATAAGAAAAAAGGCACGCGAGGAAAACAGGAGAGCCCGCTTCCATTGGACCACGCCACAGGGTTCTGACCAGGATTCATTTCACAGTGCTGCATTACCTTGACTCTGTGGACGGGAATGTAATTGTGGTCTTATGTCATGAGGGTGTCACCCTTCCTTGTCCCCCCGTAAAGGCACCGCAGCTGCCTGGGGAGAGCAATAGGGGAGTGGAGGGGAGTAGAGGGGAGGGAAGGGGGGGTCCTCCACTGTGTTCTACTGCGGCACTGTAGTGCGTCTCTAGTGAGAGAGGAGCCAGCCTGACGCTGTGGAGAATCACGGCAAACTTCTCCTCAGCGGGCTGGGACTGTGCGGCAGAGACAAATGTCACGGCATCGCGTGTGCAAATTACATTTGGTTCAGAGTTTCGCTAATATCCCTTGAGATAAGGACTGCCATGCAGAATATGTGTCTGTGTGTGTGTGTGTGTGTCTGTGTGTGTGTGTGTGTGTCTGTGTATGTGTGTTGGTGTGTGTGTGTACCACACTCCCCCCTCAGTGGGCCAAAAGAATGCGCTCTCTGTGCTGCAAACCTGTTGCCAGTTTGACAGGGTGCGTGACACCAGGCAATGGTTTCTGAAGTCTCGAGTAACACAATCAATGGAGCCAGTGACCTCAACACGGAGAAGATGGGGAGGATAGAGGAATGTGCCACCAATTGGTCACGCTAAGACGGAGGGGGGCAAACAAATATTCCTGAATCAGTTTTTCCACAAAGTAGCAATCAGGGGAACAAGTGATAGTTTATGACCCGTGTTTATGTTTCCACGGGCTGCGCTAGGCAAGGTAGGGGTCCTAGACAGAGGCCGTCTGGTGGTGCAAGTGATTAGGTCCAAATTGGCGGCCATTAAAGCCATTACAGCTATTTTTCATTCCAACTCATTTGGTCCAGGCATAAAGAGACACAGAGGGGGGGGTATTTCCAATGGGTTTTGTGGGAAGGACATGGGAGGGCATTTGGTCAACGTAGGACTTGGTTTTGGTTTCTGTTCGGTTTCAATGGGAGTCACTTTGTCCCACGCTGACCAGAACTCGGATGGGTTCCTGTCAAAACTTGGACGTGACTCGTTCAGAGCCGGGGGTCCCATCAGGCACAATGTTCCCCTCTCTCTT
>JAVQJS010132014.1:0-10912 GCA_036024795.1 Galaxias rostratus | reverse complement strand
TTAGGCCTCTATAGATTTAAATCAATGGAATGATTGACAAGTTTCTTTCCATAGCAGCTCCTCCTAAAGACCAGCAGAAAGGCCTGTTGATACTAACGACAGAGGAACGGATGGACTGTGACAGAGGGGTTGCCCAGGCCAGTAGGTCCCAGACTGTGGGGAGCAGATTGTTGTGGTTGCTCGGCTCCTGGCCTCCATCACTCACCTCCTTCAGGGGGTCGCCGCGGGACATCTGCTCCTGCACCTCCTTCTGCAGCTCCTTGCGCGCTCCGATGGACTGCTGGTTGCGGGCGAAGTCGGACAGCTCCTTCAGCCCGGCATCGGTGAAGTACTTAGAAAAATGCTCACAGCTCCGCTTGTTGGCGGGGAAGAGTTCCTGCGGAGAAAGACGCCGGACGCAATGAGCTGATGCCAAACAAATACACCGGATAAACCCCGGATTCCCTCTGTTCAAAGTTCAGCATAACTGTAGAAAAAAAGTGAAACACCTTGTATATAAGCAAGCAATGATAACAAACAAACATGCTATAACGCTAACTCAGACCAGACCATCGTAGATAATGAATGACAAACTCAAAACACTTGGCAGCCTTTCATAATAATAATAACAACAATAATAATAATAATAATGCATTTAATTCTTTAACACTGGAGCTCTGAAGATCAAAATCGGTTGCTGCTCTTACCATCAGCCTGTTATCCATGCTGACTTTGCGTAGGCTGGCGGCGACAGAGTTGATGTCCTTCTCATTGATCCAGGACTTGAAGAGTTTCACAGCAAAGGCTGCAGAGACTCCTGAGAGAACACAGAGACGTATTGACCCACCACACGACTGCACATCAGCATGACTCTGCACAATCCAACACGTGTGTGTCCGTTGTTATGTCAACCACAACCACACAGGCCTCGTGGTTATGTCTTTTGCTGCTACCATATCAAACACTGACAATACGGTTTGTGTGGTTCAAAAAATGCAAATAATAATTAATTTCACATTTACTTTTTAGCGTTTTTCCCCAAGATTCAAAGTGCTTAATGGACCGGCACCTAGCAAACACAACACTCAGTCTGAGTGTTACCAAGGCAGCAAATTTGCACCAGACTTGCTCACACACATAGGACACACAGGCCGACTCCAGGTGAATAGTGACTATACAGTGAAAGGTTGATCGGTGACTCTAAATTGTCCGTACCTGTGAATGTGTTGGTTGCTGTTTGTCCCTTTGTGTTGGCCCTGGGACGGACCAGCGACTTGTTTTGCTATATTTTTGTTTAAACCCTTAACTTTGTACAGCATCATTGAGTGTTTTGAAAAGCGCTTTATAAATATAATGTATTATTATATTATTATGATTATACATATACCCATATACAGTGACTAGTTTTTTGGGATGGTGGGAGGAAACCAGAGTAAACCCATTAACATGGTGAGTAACCATGCAAACGCCACACAGAAAGGCCATCGATACTCCATCAACACTGCGCCCACACTCCGCCCACACTCCGCCCACACTGCGCCCACACTGCGCCCCAGGCGTTTACCTTCTTTGACGAGGTTTTCGTTGAAAAGGCTCCCCAAGATGGCGGCTGATATGTTGCCGTTGGCCAGGAGGATGCCAGTCAGCATGGCCAGTTTGTTACGCTCAGACTCAGTGAACCCTTTCAGAAACAGCAGCAACTACAGGTGGGGCAGAGGGACAAAAAAACCTGTAGGTTCAGACTGAAGCCTGGTTTAGACTTCCTCATAAAGGTTTATTTGCCGTTTCCGTTCGAACATATTTCGACGTTACTTTAACGGGTCCACAAGGTGGCAGTGTCACGTTCAGTAATCCAGAAAACCGAAGAAGGGACTTTATTTGATCAAGAAGCAGTTGGTGGCAAATCTGAACATTAAACTTATATGAGGTGCTTAAATATTTCCAGCACTGAAGTCGTGCACTAACATTGGCGGGCTGTCTAAACCTGTAGGTAATTTAAGAAAAACAAGCACTTCATAGGGGCCCTTAAAAGCTTGAAAATACTTGTACAAATTGTGATGCCTTGACATAACATGTCAGAACTGATACCAGGTATGATGGGGGTTCTCATAAAAACACACACACACACCGTCACCAAGGAAACGATGAAGAAACCGTCAGGTGCTTGCACACTGAGGCAACATTGGCCAACAGACGCCTAAGAACACCAACATTCTGACGTCGGCTGTGGTTCTAGAATGTTGTCAAACAACAAACGGACACTTCCGAACGGCTCCAAAACCAACAACAGACAGAGCACACCTCGCCAACACTGGTTGGTTGGTTGGTTGGTTGCTGGTGTTGGGTTAGTGTCTGTCGGCCGATGTAGGAGCAGTCGGTTAGCACCTTTAAAAGGGGGAAAAGAGCTCTCGACGACCAAAGCAACTCTCACCTTCTTTATTTCCTCCTCGAAACCTTTCTCCAGGTACTTGTAACGCCTGATGAGTTTGTTAAAAACCTGGAACAATCAAAAGCACACAGTCGCCTGTGATCAATGTTTTCGGGCAACAACACCTGATCCAACCCAAGTGAGAGATGGTGAACATGCCGTTCGCTAGGTCGTGGCAATCTGTTAAAGGAATGACTCTGGGGTCTGACCTGAGCGTAGGCCTGCATGGTCTCCAGGTCTTCCTGTGCCGTGAAGAGGCAGAACTCGGTGCGGGTCAAGTCGTCGGACAGGGTTCCTCCCGGGGCTGGTCGAAGACCAACAACACAACGGTAAGTCAGCTTTCATTTCTAATCCCTCCATCAGAAAGTAATTATTACAAAACAGAATGTGTCCCCACGTCTAAATGGCTATAAGATTTCTACGACTGACTTATAACAACACGTTGCAAAAGGCCCTTTTCCCTGCAGGATACATGGGACACGCTCCACGACACTGACCCCTATGATTGGGCTGCCAACAACTCCCGACCTCGAGTCATTTACCGAGCATTCCGCCAGCCACCAGGATGTCAAAGAGTGTCTCCGCATAGCGTCGGTAGTCAAGCTTGGCGCCAGAGGCATCCAGGAATTTTGCGACAGCTTCCAAGTCAGAGCCAGTTTGATTCAAGCCTTGTACGATACTTTCTTGAAACTGAGAAGGGTCAAATCTCTCCTTTTCATCTGGACAAAAGTAAAGACAAAGACAAAAGGTAACAAACATTTGAACATTTGACTCTCCCCCCAATGTACAATTTTGACAGACTGGTTTGTATTTTGGAATTTTATAAATGATGTTTGCTAGGACATTATCTGAAGACCGTCGGTAATATTTTATGAGTTGAATCATTGATGCATTTACATTAACTGTAAGGGAGATATGACATTACGTTGACTAGGTTATTTAACGGCAGTCGAAGAAACAGAATTCTGTCATCACCATGAACTGTCATGGCAATCTTCCAGCGTTACCAGATCAAACAACCCAATGTTAGTATCACTTGCTCGATCACGTTTCACCAACCTCTTTTCCTAGTTTTGAAACGCTGGCCGGTTAGCGTTGGCTTTTGCTGCTTTTGATTATTCATAAAAGACACCCTGCAAAAATACAAAACTATTGTCAGTTGCAATCACGTAGCTAATTACTTTGATTTAAACATATACAACCGTTGCGTTAAGTAAACGTGCAAGATGGCTCGAGGGAATAGATAGAAAGACAACTAAACAAACAAAAGCGGGCCTGTCGACCTACCATGCGCCAGTTTCTAGCACTACATTTACCGACTGGGCCTTCGAAGTTAGCTAGTTAGCCACGGTAGAGCTAGAGTCACATAATGTGGCTAACGAGTTGGCTATGACTATTCTCTGCCACCCTCAATCCCACATTGACACTCAACGTAGTGGCTCGCTCTGCAACATGTTAGCTTCGCTAACGTTAGCCAGCGTCTGGGCTAGTTAAAATTATCATTACTATTCCAAACAATAAAAGTAGTGATGGTGTTATTTCGAAAAGCTAACCATTGTAAAAAGAATCTTACTACGCTGGGAACAGAACAGTCAAACCGTTTTATTTCGGCGTGAATACTATGGCAGTTAGTGCGGTGTAAAACCTAGCCCCTGCCTTGCCCGTCTTCACCAACAAGACATGTCACTTCACTAGCTCATCGTAGCTCTTCCCAGTTTCAGGGAATAGCCTGGCCCATCATTTGCCATCATGCCGAGCAAAAAATCTACTTCTGGTCGAAATAAAACTTTATTCAACATTGTATTAGTATGTGTATAATCATATACATATGAAACACAATTATTAAAACTACCTACCGAAATTAATGCAGATAAATAACGGTTGAGAACCAGGGAATTTAAACACGATCTCAGTCGTCCTCGGCCCTAACACAAAAAGAACCCACCGAAGCGAATGAAATCGTTTACTACACGCACGCATGCGCATTTAGCTTCAATGGTCGAGAAATCCGTTTTTTGGATACATTTCGATAAATCATTTGACCTGGATTATCTGTACTTTGATATATTTTTTATGTTGATGACAATTACGTGTGACTGAATCGTGCGTGCCATTCTTGATTGTTTTTATCACCTGTAGTATATGTACCAGTACCAACATAAAATTTTCATCCACAAATAAAAGTCAACATCAAGGCCTATTTGACCAAAAGTTTGGTAAGGGTGTTTGATTGGATAATAATAATAATAATAATACGTTACATTTATAAAGCACTTTTCAAAACACTCAAAGACGCTGTACAAAGTTACATCATAGACGATCATCACATGGACGATTTAATAATGCTAATGATATTAACATTTCAACAAACTAACTTTTAACTAACAACATAAACATTTGCAATGGTATCTGAATATCTGGTTACAGTGATTATTGCTGTGTGAAATGTAAATTATCTGTCTCTGAACATGTGATGAACCTTGTGGCAGATTTGCGTTATAAAACCCAAACCCCCAGCGAGTAGCCAGAGTTATTCAGATTGCATTTTTTCAAGTTATATTTCCCTCCATGATGTCTTCCACGTCCAGTGAGTTGGTCTTCTACATTAATGGAAAAAAGGTAAAATAAATATTCTAGTTGTATTTTAAAACTCATATGACACAATGCCAATTTGCTCATATGTGCTACTTGGATATTTTTGTTATAGATTTATGTGAATTGCTAGATGTCTTTTTCCACCCAAATCTATTTTCCAATCTGAAAGATGTAGGCTTCTATTGTATGGTAAATCCTCTTTTAATAGAGATCTCTTTCAGATTAAGACACTGTACCACTGAAGCCTAAATTTGTACAAATACAATTTCTGCATGATCTGTTTAGTTTCAGAAAATAAAAACCTCAAACAACACTTATTAGGAAAAACCAAAATGTAGTATAACACATGGTTTTAAAAAGCGTCATTAACATATAAGAAAACCTTTGTTTCATTGTTTTGAAGGGAGAGACTTTTCATCCCATAACTTATTGATTTTCCACATGACAGTCAGCAGTATGACCCATCAGTCAGTTAGTCTCTCCACACAGACATAGGATTCCATCTCAATGGTCTTACCTAAAGAATCTCCTCTTTCACACATGACATCCTGCATTTGTCACAGATATATACAACCAATAGCAAACCAACAGCTGCATTCAGTGACTCTGGTTTCCAGGCACAGGAAGCAGTTAGATTTTTATGGTCTGTAGTATGCTTTTGTAAGTGTGCAGCATGAGAACATTGTTGAGTTTGTTTTTTGTAATTTTTTCATTCCTGTTGTTTTTGTCCATTTGTACAGCTCAGGCTGCTTTCAAGTTAATGTCTAATGGTAGTGTTGGATTTCCATGCTCATATGTATTAACGTGCACCTATTGTTTCACAAGTGTTTACCTTGGGGTGAGCAAGATGACAAGGTTATAAATGAAGAAACGCTTTTGTTTTCTCAAATTCTCAAAATGTTTTGTTGTGTAAGATGGTAAAACAAAAAAAAAAGTTAAAATATTTTTTACTAACATATTTAATTTCTATGGCAATAAACAAAACGAATAAAGGCAACTATTGACAGAAATGATAATAAAACCACAACTGATGAGGTTGGAACAAAAAATGAAATCAAGTGTCACTGTATGCTCTGCTTTAGGGCCCTCAAAGGGCCACAAAGGCCCCTAAAGTCTCCAATAGGCTGGCTAGCCCTGTATCCTAGTTTCATGTACATTCAATAATGAATTGTCTTGTTTATCCATTCATCCTTTAGATCACAGTGAAAAATGCTGACCCAGAAGAAGTTCTCCTTGGTTTCCTGAGGAGGAAAGGTGGGTACCTGGAATAGTAGTTATTGTTTATCAATACATATCTGCTGATCACCTTAATGTGCACTGCTCAGGCCCATTTCCTCTCCAAAACATCGATTTATTTCCCCATATGTCTCTGAAATAGGACGCATAGTTTCCTGGAAGAGTTGTCCTCTCTGATCACCTTAACAATTTTGACTGTTTTTCCTTTTTTTTTTTTTTTTAAATCTCCCAGTGCTACTGACAGGAACCAAGTATGGCTGTGGGGGAGGAGGGTGTGGAGCGTGTACCGTCATGGTGTCCAGATACCATGCCAACCATGACCACGTGCTGTATCCTCTCTGTCATCTGTTCCAATAGAAAGGGATTATCTCAAGGGTTACATGCGTGTGTGTATGTATATATATATCTATATCTATATATATATATATACATATATATATTTACATATAGACACATACACGCACACACACACACACATATATATATATATATACACACACACACACACACACATGTATACATATATATATATGTGTCAAATACAATGAGCAATCACTTTGTTGAGGGACTTGTTTAAACATTACCGATCCAAACGAATTACTTTAATGTAATATAATTTGAAATATTTGTGATTTATGTAGCCTTGACCTTTGAACCCCAGTCATTACACAGTAAACTCCTGCTTGCAGCCCATTTGCACACTGCACGGGGCTGCCGTGGTTACCGTGGAGGGAATCGGAAGCAACGCCAAGCTACATCCTGTTCAGGTGGAAGGACACGCCCAAAAAAACATAGATCCTCATTGTGTCCATAACGAAACCCTATCCCTCCTAGTTTGAACCCGTGGTGGTAATTCATCGTTAATATTGTTAGGCTCATCCTTGTCTGTCACATGATCATTAATGTGTTTCGTGTAATTAGTAAAAAATTTTAACAGGGCACTGATATTAAAGAGGCCCATGTTTCAATCCCGTCTTTCTAAATATAACAAGAATAATTACACTATTTATAATTCCCTTTAAAGTCGGTCTATCTTTGCTGTTTGTCAGTGGTTAGCGAGCAATCATGTTTGATCAGTCTGACTTCACTCAGTGTAAGAGGATTCACACCAGCTGGTTGTGTGACGTGTTCATCATGTCATCATCAGCCATCTTTTCTTCATCTGACTGTGATTTAATGAGGCTATTTGGGATTGGCACTGTGCATTAACAGATCATATATGGCGCACCAAGGGTTTTTCAGACCAGGTTTTTAAATGAGTGTTTAGAGATTGATACACTAGTTTATAACATCACATGGTCCAATAACTGTGTGTGTGTGTGTGTGTGTGTGTGTGTGTGTGTGTGTGCGTGTGTGTGTGTGCGTGTATGTGTACGTGTGTGTGTACGTGTGTGTGTCCATGTCTGAACAGGAGTGTTTGTGGATTGATACACTAGTTTATGACATCACACGGTACAATAACTGTGTTTGTGTGTGTGTGTGTGTGTGTCCGTCCGTGTCTGTACAGGAGCGTCTGGCCAAGGCCCATGGCTCTCAGTGTGGCTTCTGCACCCCAGGAATGGTGATGTCAATGTACACTCTACTCAGGAACAAACCACAGCCCACCATGGAGGACATCACAGAGGCACTGGGGGGTACACACACTCACACACACACACACACACACACACACACACACACACACACACACACACACACACACACACACAGAGGGGAAGCTCTGGGACAGTAAAACGCTGAACATGACAAACGTGGTGAGGCTGACTGAACATAGTGAAGACAAAGGTCCAGCATCATTTCCACTGTGTGTCTGTACGCAGAGATAAAACCATAACAAAACCAACACACCATGTTGAAATAGCAACATTACTCAGTGAACCAACACACCATGCTGTAATAGGAACATTACTAAGTAAACCAATAGACTTTGCTGTAATAGGAACATTACTCAGTAAGCCAACACACCATGTTGAAATAGTAACATTACTCAGTAAACCAATACACTTTGCTGTAATAGGAACATTACTAAGTAAATCAACACACTATGCTGTAACAGTAACATTACTCGGTACACTAACACACAATGCTGTAATAGTGACATTACTCAGTAAACTAACACGCTATGCTGTAATAGTAACATTCCTCAGTAAACCAACACACTATGCTGCATTAGTAACATTATTTAGTAAACCAACACACCATGGCATTAAAGTAACATTATTTAGTAAACCAACAACATACCATGCTATTAAGGTAACATCATTCACTAAACCAACACACCATGCTCTTATACCCTGTAACATTGGTCAGATGGACCAGACAGTTGTGTTAGGGCCTCTGTACATTAAACTTTTCATCACAGGGAACTTGTGTCGTTGCACCGGGTACAGACCCATCATCGATGGATTCAGGACGTTCTGTGAGGTGGGCTCCATTTCACCTTACTCAATCTCAAGATTTTATATTCAGGATGAACTGGGCTTTTCTGCTTTCCTTTATGTGTTCTCTGATGAACAGTTTTTTTTGTATTTCTGACCGTTAGCCGTCTTCATGCTGCCAGAACGGGGACAAAGGCCAAACATGCTGCATGCAAAACGGATCCAACCACCAAAACGACAGCGACGTAGGTCCAAGAAAGAGCTATGTTAGAAAATGATACGCTGGAGTTATTTTGGGGAGCAAACATTAACCCAGTGAATGTGTATTAACAAGGACATTGATAATGATCTGATAATGATCTGGATAACGATCTGATGATGAAAGTTCTCCCTCGTTGGAGAGTTACATCGTGTCTGAAACGTCATGTCTTCTTCTTCTTCTTGGATAGATCTGTGAGGAGCTCTACAAGATGGACGAGCTTTTACCTCTGGATCCTTCCCAGGACCTCATCTTTCCTCCGGAGCTTATGGTGCGTGCAGTAGCCATCTCCCTTTGTCAATGTCCCACACACTGGACCAAACCCCATGACTGAAAGCACTGGCAACAAGGTGGCTCAGTGGTTAGCACTGTTGCTGTTGTTGAAGGTCCTTGGTTCTACCCCCACCTCAACCAAGGGCCTTTCTGTGTGAGGTTGGCATGTTCTCCCCAAGTTTGTGTGGGTTTCCTCCTACCGTAATAAACATGCCATATTCTCCTAGCGGTCACTTACAGTTAATCTGGAGTAGGTCTGTGTGTTCTATGTGAGTGAGCAAGACGGAAAATATGTTCGGAGAGCAAGTCTGGTACAAATTGAAGTCTGGTGCAAATTGGCTGCCGTGGTAACAATCAGAGTGTTGTGTTTGACAGCTGTCACTCAGACTGTTTTTGATATCTGTCAGCCCATTCATTGTTTTTTCTGTGGTATTAATTGGAGACCTAAATGTGTAAAGAATCTTGAAAGGCACAACATAAAATGTATTATTATTACTTGTTATTTTCCCAGTATTTCTATTTTACATAAAATTAGAAAAACAACCATAGTGCCAAACTTATGACTCTGTGCCCCTGCCAGCTCATGGAGAAGCGTGGCGTTGGGCCGCTGTTTTTCCAGGGGGAGAGAGTGAGGCTGGAGTCTCCGGCTGACCTGTCTCACCTTCTGGAGATGAAGAGGCAGCATCCCGAAGCTCCGCTGGTGGTCGGGAACACCACCATGGGTAAGGAGACGAGAAGAGGGGCCCAGTACCAATCGTCTATTTAACACTCCTTAACTCTAACCCTTAGATCAAAGCCTCTGTTTTGTTGGTTGATGGATAGGGAAATGTGTGTCCCAATACCCATGTGATGAAGGGTTTAGGAGGTAGGGCAAAGGGGGACTGGGCCCTCAAAGTAGAGATTTTGCCTTTACATAACCTTTCTTTTGAGGAAAGAAATGAATGTCACACTCAAAGCAATAGACTTAAGACTGCACAATGAAAACATTAGAGTTTTAATTCTTTGTTGACCCTCCATATTGAGGGTCCTAGCATCTGTTGATGGAGTTAAGAAAAAAGGCGGATTAAAAAAATGTAGTCAGGTTTCGTCTTACAGTGATGCAAGGACCACACATGATCCCAAATACGTATTTTCTAACCGTGCCTCAGAAATCCAGGCGGCATTTTTCTATGTTTGACCTCCGACCCTTGAATATGTGTTTTCCTGGTTTTAACAGGGCCAAAGATGCTTCTTAAAGGAGTTCATCATCCAAAGGTCATATTCGCCGGAAGGATCTCCGAGCTGAAGACCCTGAGCTGGGGAACCAATGGTGGGACAAGAAGCCATGCTTCTAGAATCAATCTAGCATTGGTTAGAATAGAGAAGACACAGACACAATACAACTTATTAGGCCAGCTAAAGTTATATTCAACACATTTAAGTGAATGCTCTTCTGCTCTGACTATTTCTCTCTTATTTCCCGCTCTCTTGACTGCTTTTATTGACGTGCTGCAAAAGTGCTTCGTTCTTACTATCCTAAGATGTATGCTCTGGGTCATCTATTTCTACACTTGGACTTTCTCTCTCTCTGTCTCTCTCTCCTGGGGTGCACAGGTGTGAGTGTGGGGTCACCTGTTAATATAGTTTGTTTGACTGTCACCACCCTCTCGCTCTCGGGCGGGGGGGGGGGGGGGGGGGGGGGGGGGGGGGGGGGGGGGGGGGGGGGGGGGGGGGGGGGGGGGGGGGGGGGGGGGGGGGGGGGGGGGGGGGGGGGGGGGGGGGGGG
>JAVQJS010131992.1:0-16583 GCA_036024795.1 Galaxias rostratus | reverse complement strand
CAAACCTGAATATTTAAGAAAGTAAAAGTGAGGTTTTGGCTTTCTTAGGAGAATATCTATGTGTGCACATTTATTGGGCAACTTCTTAAACGGGAGATTTACAGTGAAGGGAAACAGTACACCTATCCGAACAGTGTCTGGGAGGCTGTGGTTGATGCTGCACAAAAAGTTGAACGCCAACAGATCAAGAATGGAATGCTAGTGACTGTTATTGAAAAGAAGGGTGGCTATATTGGTCATTGATTATTTATTTTTTTGTCAAAAGTTTATTTGCAAATTTCGAGTTGTTTGTTTATTATTCTCACTTTAACAGATGAAAATAAACAAATGAGATGGGAACATTTTCGTTTTTCATTTAGTTTCATCATAATTCTGCACACAAATAGTTGCCCAATACATGTGCACACATACTTTCTTAAATATTCAGGTTTGAGGTTCATTAACATTTTGGATTGACCGAGAGCACTGTAGTTGTTCAATAATAAATTTTATCCTCAAAAATACAACTTGCCTAATAATTGTGCACACAGTGCAAGAAGAAAAACACATAAAAAAAAAAGATTTTTTTTTTAATCTTTTCACAGCTTGAGAAAGGTCTCTTACCTGGTCTAAGCGACGATAGCGCAGTGGAGCTACAGTGTGAGCTTGGCTTCTCCATTGAGTGGGACTAATGTAGTATTGAGCATGGACCCAATCTCCCTTCAATGGCTCAAAACCTAAAAGGAAAGAAGCATTTTAAATGACAGGTTAGAATTAATAAGGTCACAATGATCTTGTGTAAGTCCAATAAGTATCATTACTACATATACTATAGTACCAATTAATTGAACAGAATTATTATACCTTCACAAAGAGAATGGCGTGAGAAGTATGTGGTTTGGTTAATGAGGCCGCCATCTCTGTCACATGACGTTACAGTGCCTATCAGTGGTCTTAACGGTTTACTCTCTGACTCTATCCAGGCAGGTCCTCCATCCTCCCAAGCTTCTGCATTTTTCTCAACCTTAAAGATCAACCAGACAAATACATTAATTTGATAGACTGATTACAGAACATTTACAGATGCTGCAAAAAAACATGTTTTAGGTATTAAACCTGGTTAAATTTCTTTTCCCAATTGGTCTATACACACGCATCACATACTTATTAGTGTACCTGTTGAGATTGGCACACTTCTATATTCAAGCATAAATATTATGTGATTGCGTCAGTAAGATATATTATTGAAGTACTGTATATTTTCAATTTTTTATTATAATTTTTAAATGTTTTTTGGCCCGATTGAAATTCATGGAGAGACGTTTTTTACTGGGAGAGATTTAATGGGCATTAAACACTCACATCTCGAATTGATGTTAATGTTGCAATTGGTTATGTTAGTAGGCAATATTGACTGACTTGGCTTGTTAACCGCTTCAATGTATGACTCTGTCCAGTTATGTCACTGCTTCATAAGACGTGGCACTACCTAACTAGGGTGCATTTCGCTTTCATTGCAAAGCCAACATGTCAGTTAGAATGCCAAATGTTTGCACTTGGTACACAGATAAATAATCTGTCCACAAGTTATCACTAGATGGCATTATACACAAGGTATGGAAGCCCATAAGAGACTTTATTCAAGTGAAAATGTAAACTTCAAAATACAAATGCAATTCCACAAAAGGCAACAAAAAAAAAGAAAAAAGAAAAAAAGGCGCCAATGGGCATTTTGTGTCAATATTCACATTGAAATGACAAAGCTGTTACCCTGCCATATAGTTTGGAGTGTTTCCTTTGAAGAATGACGAAGATGACCATTCAACATAGGTTACACGCTATACGTTAGAGACTGGAGCACAAACTTGGAAATTGACAGCTAGGATGTTCTTGACAATATGCGGATGGCTGTTCATGATGCTTTGTGATGAGGAAAACTAAAGTGCTGCCTTCGTTTGAACAATGTATTATATCTACAAGCTTCTGCTTTGTTGGCAAACTGCTGAAATATGATATACAAGCATTTACAATGAAGACAACATTACTGTTATAATGTTGCAGGGTTGTGCAGTAAGACCATTTTAAACACACGCAACTTAAAAACTTTCAGTGCAATTAGAAGAGATATGTAGTGTAGTGGGAAGGGCTGGTATCCATTAAAGTAAACGTAATAATGCTCCGACTGCCTCTTCTTCTGTGGCATAGTTGTCAATAATATTTGAATGTTGCCATGCAAAAGATCCCATCACATAAATCATATATGCTTTTGGCAACACGGGGGCTCAGTAGGTAGCACTGTTGCCTCAAAGCAAGATGGTTCTGGGTTCGAACTCCATCTTAGCCAAGGGAGTGTGGAGTTTGCATGTTAGTATGGATTTCCTCCCACCATGAAAAAACACATCCTCATATCAGTGCCCTGACCAGTCACTGACAGTTCATTTGGACACGGTCTGTGTGCCTTATGTGTCTGAGCAAGACGTAATATACTGTATGTTGGGTTAGCAAGTCTGGTGTAAATTGGCTGCTGTGGTATCACTTAAACCGATTGCAGTGTTTGATAACAGCCGGTCGCATTGTTCATTATGTGGTATTAATTGGGTAAAGCGCTTTAGGTCTCTTGAAAGGCCCTAAAAACTAAATCAAATTAATCGTTATTATTCAACTACTATTATTGGACATGTAAATTAGTTATCCTACTCTATTCTACCAAGACTAAGTTGAAAGATAAGAATATGTTCCAGATGGACATTGTGAACATGTTTATGTTATATAACAAAACTACACATTTAAACGACAAAGGTTTTTGTATATTGTCTTCCGCCTCTCAACATTAAGTGTATAGAATAGCTTGTTAAAGTCCACAGCACATTAAAATGTATTACTGCAAAACACTACTGTACATTCCCCGGTATATTTCACTAGTTCTATTAACAATCTATGTTGAATAGATACATACAAATCCAAAGGCCTATATCAAGTCGCATTTGAAATTTAAGAACTCTATTTAAAAAAACGTTTTAATAATAAATATTGTTTTGTAGTTGTTTGGTTAAATAATGTTTAATAACATTAACAAATAATGTATTACAGTAAAACGAACTGGAGTACCTAGATTTAACATTTTTGCTTCAATCTTAGACGAATTTATAACATGCATCTGAACTATATTAGTAGGCTTCACTTCACAAATTAAATTTTTTAATTTAGAATCCTGAACTTACTCTCCCCTTTCTCACCAATTACGGCAGCATTTTTGCTTCAACTCTGACTGAATCCTCCCAGCCCTGGTCCCACTGCATTCCATGTCAAATGCAGTATGCATGCAATAGACTTTGCAAGAACAGCTTCTCAAATGTGCCTACTTAAAGAAAAACTATTTTCGATGCGATTTAAGCCTCTTTTTTTTTAATCTTTCGTATGAAACAAAAGTTTACTCGCTAGTTTCAGGCCCTGACATCTTATTGCATAAAAAACTGGCGTTGTACTCCTTTGAAATGCTGACCCATTCTCGGTTCTTACCCTAAGTGCTCTCCATCCTCCCTGGGCACTATCTCGTACAGCAATACCGTTGACAGTGTCTCCCACTAGTAGAGGCACTCCTCCTAGAACCTCTCCATTTGTGAAGTAGACATTGTCGTCTATCATGCCGTAATTTAGACATCGCTGGGTCACAGCACCTCCCCGTACTTGACGAATCTCCTCAGTAGCTAACACACAGTCAGGGCCAGTTTAACTATCATGATAGCACAAACCTTTAAATGCTGTTTAAATGTTCCACAGTAAGCAGTCCGATTAAAATATGTTTAAATTATATCTCTTTATAAACCCACCTGCAGCAAAAACGCTAATGTCGTCCTCTACTTCCACCTTTCGCCACAACTGTTTAAACAGCTTGGATAGCATACTTACTCCAGTGCCCAAACCTGCAAACAAATCCAATGCGAGAAAGAATACGGTCATAGAGCCTGCGCTACCCAGTCAATTTATAATGAGCTGACAAATAATGTAATGCACTTTAGCATTGTCACCCTTCATCAACGGGAAACTCCACAATAGTGGGGCTATATCAAACAGCAAAGAAACATGATAATTTCTCTAAAGCATGAGGATATACCGTTTACCCAGTTAGCCAAAGGCGACATAACGAACAATATTGTCACACAATAAAACACAATTAGGATATTATATCAAAATCCCCAGAACCTTACCAAACCAATTTAACTGTTCAAACTGACAAGCGAAAAGTCTAGATAACAGAAGCGCATGGTACTCAAGTAGACACGTGATCCTTCGATTAGATTTTTGAGCGTATAAGATCAATGCATCGAGTCGGGTGGCCAATAGTGACGGGAAGTTCGGCTCTGTTCCGAGAGCCGGCTCTTTTGACTCGGCTCCCAGAGAAGAGCCGGCTCTTTCGGCTCCAAACGGCTCTTTATTTAGGATCTTTTGTAGCCTATATTTTACCCTAACGTTGCAAAAAAATCACGTTTTATGTGTTGAAAACCCTTTTGGTTTCAGTGTTTTTATGAGAGACCTTATAATTGCTTAATTCTGTTTAATTCTGTGCATTTATTCTGTGACAATCAGAAGCTACCATTTTAGCCAACTCATCATAACTATTGTGCTGTTTGATTGGGGTCATCGGTTTGGGTAAAAACTGACTTATTTTGCTTTGAGTTGCAGTGGGAGAAGTTATACTTGCACGCATGGGGATGCAGTAGACGTTGCAGCAGTTGTTGTTTTGGTATGAGACACCAGGATCAGAAAATGGTGAGCTGGCTTGCCCTCTCTCCTCTAACTGCACTGTAGGATGGACAGTTCTGGTATGTCTATGCATGTTTGTGGTGGAACCTGCTCTTATTGTGACTTTTGTTTTGCAGTGAAGGCACTCTGCTTCGTTGTTCCCAATATCTTTAAACTGCAGCCAGATGCTGCATCGCTTTCTAGGGTCACTCATAGTTAAACTACAGGACAATGCAAGACGTACACAGTGGAGTCGAGTGGAGTGTATGCCCCGCCCCCTCATCCTTAATTCTCACGTGAATGCTGCATGCTGGTCAATCATAACAAAGCTCTGTCGTAACCTGTGCTGGGACTGAGCACTGAAAGTGAAACCTAAGCAACAAATGTAAAAAAACTGGGAGCCGGCTCTCACTTGATGCGAGCCGGCTCTTCTGATTCACCACAAAGAGCCGGCTCTCAGAGCCGATGCTTGTGCGCATGACCCATCACTAGTTGCTATGATTTCTATGATTTAGTTCCTCCACAGAGATGTAAGATGTGCAAACTGTGTTAGAATGCTATTAGCTACTTGCTAATCTTGCTAAAGCTAGCAATGCTGGGTATGTTGAGTGTTTATAAACTACAACAGATGGGTTTTTATGCAACATTTGAAATTGTAACAATCAGTCTTAGCTTTATGTGAAATTCAATTCTAGCAGTACAACAGTTGGATCAGATTAATTTTATGTTTTATAGCATTTTATACATTGATTGATTAATTGATTGTGGGTGATTTTTCAGATTAACAAATGGAGTTAGCTTTCAATTCAAGCAATTTTACATTCACATAATAACAAATGTAATGGACAGAATTTTTTTTACAAATTCCTTAATTAACTTAATCGAGTACTCAATTTCTAAAATTAAGGTAATCAAAAGTTACTGTAAAAAAGTATATGTAAATATTGTACATTGTAAAGACTGCATTAAGTAGTTGCAGCATATATTGAACATTTGTATTAAGGGTGGGTATAAACTAGGTACAAAATAATCTGCAATCTAACTATAGTATTTGTAAGTATCAGTATGCACATGAAGTAACCTCCCTCAATCCCATTCGTAGTATCCACCGTCTTCAATAACCAAATAACAGAGATGCAAAGACTGCATGAACTCCATAAAACACATTCAAATATCACATCATGGAGCAGCTTGCCCAAGACCTCTTAGAAGAAGTTGCCCATCTAAGCCAGCTCAAGTTGCTGTCACTATAGGGTGGGTAGCGCAGAACGTTGATTTTTTCCAGTGCCCAGCTCCGCATCATACAGCCCCTACGGTGGCTGAACGTCTCAAAAGTCCATCGCCCATGGTAGCTGCCGAAGCCACTGGCACCTGTGGCCCAAAAAAACAGAAAGGTCAAAAAGTGGTTGAACTGACAAACATGAAGATATGAATTTGTCCTTCTTACAAGTTGATGGGCAAAAACATTAAAGCAGAAAGCACACCACACAATTCAGTTATTAATTAGTTAGCTAGCCAGTTTGGCTGGCTTTGGTTACTCTTTTTCATCAGAACAAATAGATTTTGATGTCTGGTTACACTAAAAAGCAGCACAAGTTGAATCAAGAACCGGGAGCCTTAAATGTCGCTAGTTTAATAAATGTTGGCACCTAAAGAAATAGCTTATGATGTGATAAAGGTTTGTAAGGGATGTGTAGGTGAAAGAGAATGCTCAGAAGATTTGGTATGACACTCACCAATACCTCCAAACGGGAGGCTGGGTAGTGTCATGTGCACCATACCATCATTGGCACAGAATCCCCCACTCCTGGTATTTTCTAACACTGTTGTCACAACCTTAAGAAAATTTTAAAATGATAACTTTAGTACTTCAAAAAGTACAATGTAAAGCACATATTAGCAGGGGTAGGTTTGCCTAAATGTAAGTAAAGAAAAAAATAAATCTACATTAACATGATGTAGCTAGTAGGTTAAAGAGAGGAGGTACACCTCAATTGCATTTTAGTGTTATTCAATTGTAAAGTTTCAAATGAATGATGCCAATTCTCCTCAATTATATATATTGAATTCTAAAATGTATAGAGCCACTGTCTTGGTATTCTTACAGAATGTTCATCCGAGAAGACATAAAGCGCCAGGGGTTTGTCTCTGCGGTTAACAAAGTCAGTAGCTTCCCCAAGGGACTTCACTGTAAGAATTGGCAGGATGGGCCCAAAGATTTCTTCCTGCATCAGAACATCACTCTCCTTCACATCAACCAGAACAGTAGGAGCTGGGTAGACACACAGGGAGACATGAAGGGAGATAGGAAAGTAATATGTACAGATGGGGGATTTGGACAGTGAGAATTGGAGTAGTAAATATTTAAATATATAAAGTGCAGGAGTGCTGATGAAATTGTGCACAAGATTGAGATAATGCGCATTAAACGTACATAGAAAGTGAAGGAGCATACATAGGAGGTCATGTGATCGATGTAATCCCTGAGGTTAATGTTACAGTGACCCTGTTATGTTTTTCAACGTGAAGTACCATTCAAATGTTATACAAAAAATAGAATAAAAAATAAAAATAATAATGTGTAAAGTTTCATTGCTTTCATCATTGAAGACTTTTGGGAGCCCAGCAGAATTAAACTACCACAATTTTTCATCTAACCAGTAGTTAGAAATGTGTGGTGCATTGTACTAATTGCTTAGATGTGATCTCACCTATGTACCTGTCCTCATGGTTCCCTTCTCCACCCATCACCACCTTGCCATGAGTCTTCCCAAGGAGCGCCATCAGTCGGTCCCAGTGGCGTTGAGTGATGATTCGACCCATGTCTGGCCCTGCGCTAGCGTCTTCACCATAAAACTCTTTTAGTGTTTGGCGGAGGGCAGGCAGCAAAGCATCACGGATTTCAACTGAACATAGTACATAGTCTGGAGCCACACAGCTTTGACCTGCATTAAAGAACTTGGCCCAGACCAGGCGACGAGCAGCAGCAGGGATGTCTATGTGCCCGTAGATAATGCAGGGACACTTGCCCCCCAGCTCCAGAGTGACAGGAGTCAGGTGAATAGCTGCTGCCTGTAGGATGCTGCGAGCCACTGCCTGGGAACCTTGGAATTACAGCAGTAAAAGGTCCAGTAATATAAATATAACAAATTGCAGTTCTGGTGCTATAGTAATAGCCTAATATATAGTATGGTAATTTTTCTATTTGCCTTATTATTAATTGATTTACATGTTCCTCCTTTTAGTATAACTCCAAAAATAAATAAATACGTCCATTGGTTTTGGTTTCCATCAATCGTTATGCATCAAGCAATGTGTCCAAAGAAAAAAAAAACGCTAAACAAAAAAAAAAAATCCTGGTGACTTTTCAATGGTAATACCTGTGTAGAAGATGTGATCAAATTTATTTTCCAGCAATGTCTTGGTCTCCTCTGCTTCGCCACAAAAAACTGAATAGCAGTCCTGGAATTCACAATAAGAACACCAGTGAGTCATTAACCTCATAGCAAAATGGTTCTATTTCTAAACGATTGTCTAAAAAGACCCACCGAAATTCTTAGGCATGTGTTTGTACAAAATGCATATTTTTGTCTTATTCTATAAATTACTGACAATATTCTCTTTAATTCCAAATACTGTAAGCTTGCTTGCTAAAGAGAATTCAGTGTTTTCAGACCTCAAATAATCCAAAGAAAACAATTGGTGAAGGATCGGTAATGTGTGAAATATAAAATAGTGTCAGCAGAAATTCAATAACTCCATGTTTTGGCTATGCATATGAATAAAATAAAACTAAAACACATTCTACAATTATATATAGAGCCTTTGTAGACAACTATTTCTTATTAACTAATTATCACTACCTGTTTATTGTTTTCGCATTGTTATGTCTATGAAAGAATGAAAAAGAAATCCCTATTCAGATCAATCCTTCGAAAGTCTCAATATAAGGGTTGTCTTCTGTGAAACTGACTGTTTGCTTTATGGCAAAAGGAAGTGCGTTACTAAATCAGAAAGAGCTGCCCATTCTTGGATCCAAAGTAGTTGATTGCGCTAAGGATACAGAGTGACCACGAGCATTCTATTTGTCTCCTTTGAGAAGATGAGGTTGAACATTTGCACCAAGATAACCAGTGGGGGTCACCAAAAATCCCCTCCTACAAATTAACCACGAATTAGCTGCTTTAAATTCGAGTTTGTGAGGGTTGTGACGAAATCGATCCGATAGAGGGCGCTACAGGACCATGATGGAGAGACCTTCGCCACAATAATAATTAGATGAAACACACCTTTTGCCAATTAGTTAGCCAAAGGTCTCCCTGCCATGGGACTGTAGCGCCCTCTATCGAACAGTGACATTCACAAGCCTCGCATACGTCGATCTGCCACAACTTAAAAACCAGTTGCCTAATATTTTGTGCCGTCAAAACGACTCTGACTTGTCGACGCATGGATTCCATGAGGTTCAAATTTCTTGTTCAAGCGCATCCCATAGATTCTATTGAGAGAGGCCACTCATCTGGGAACAGTTTTTACCATAAAACGGCGTATGTGCTACATTGATTTGAAGAAGATATTTACTTTGGCAAGTTTAAGACACAATAAAAAGAAATTAAAATTGATGCGGTTAATTGAATACTAATGCCTTCAGAGGCCAAAAGGGGAGCTTGCGTCAACGATGTCCCATTCTCGCCTGAGCTGACAGAAAAGGAAGCATCGTGTCTATGTGATTGATTTTCAACCCTCGTCAGGTATGATAAGTATTTATGTTTTTGCATTGGAATCTGTTTGGAGAATTTGTTTGTATTTAATTAATTTACTGACTGAATGAGATTGCTTTAGATGTACTAATTTGATTGTTAAGAAAATTAAACTGCAAGGTAAAGTATTCTTTTCTTCACTGTCAGGAAGTATCACTAGGTTAGCAAGTGCAATACATATTGTGTCAAATATTATTTGTATGCAGTGCAGCTAATAATACTAATAAGTAAATTAACTAATTCTGTTAGTAAAATAAAACTGGCCAATGCCACTAACTAGTTTTAAACAAGATGTTTTGTTTATTCCTATTATATTTCAATAATAAAATGTTAATGTATGGATGTTTATTGATTAATTTTTATTTTTATTTTTTAAATACTTAAGTGAATATACTTACCTGTTGAAGAAAATAATCAAATATGATTGCAAAGTTTACCTTGAAATTGTAAGAAAATGTATGCTGTTGTTAAAATATTTTATATTGGAAAACCTTGTGTACCTATGGTAATACTTTTGAAG
Organism: Galaxias rostratus; assembly: GCA_036024795.1. Taxonomy (NCBI): domain Eukaryota; kingdom Metazoa; phylum Chordata; class Actinopteri; order Galaxiiformes; family Galaxiidae; genus Galaxias; species Galaxias rostratus. Next base: position 6,581 of record JAVQJS010131992.1, on the reverse strand, counting down.
CAATACACTCATTCTTGCCTGAGCTGGCAGAAAAGGAAGCATTGTGTCCGTGTGTTTTGATTGATTTTCACCCCTCTACAGAGTGCACCAATGTACTTTGTCTGGTCGCATTTTTCCCGCTTCAAACACATCAACTTCAAGAACTGACTGTTCACTTACTGCCTTTATATTTCCCACCCCTTGACAGGTAACATTGTGACAAGATGTAACAAAATGTTATTCACTTCACCTGTCAGTGGTTTTAATGTTATAGCTGATCAGTGTAAACTAGTTACATGTCTTGTTTATTAAAGCAGCTTAAGGTGCGTTCATGCCGTTAATAAGTGTAAAGGCTATGGAAGGACAACACTGGTAGAAAGGATTAATCTAGGTAATGCATACTTTCAGGACATCAATAGTGTTTTATCATGGCAACATCTTCCACAGAATGTAGATATGGTCATGATATAACCCCCTTGGCGTTTTCTATGACCATATAATACAAGGAGCATCAAAATGGGGTGGGAGGACAAAAGTTAAGGGCAGAGTTACGCCCTTCTTCCATTCAAGCAAATTTAGACCATACGACTATATTGACAACTGTAACTGCTTCCAAAATACTACTGTGTAAACGTAATAACCTTAAATGGGCTGAGGTTTGGGCAGTTGCATTAGAACATAAATTACTTGGTTTTGACATATTACTTGATCCAGTAGGTACCTGTTAATACCATTTGTTATCTAATTAATTTTGAGTTCTTACATTTTAATTAAATATAATAATAAAAATTGGTACCTAAATGATAATTGCATAAAAGTATTTCCACGCATGAACAACATTTTTGTAAGTCCAAGAACCTGTAATCACCAGGTTCGTTTCAAGTATGTATTTTGTCATTTCTGTTGTGTGTGATGTTAAATAAAGTGCTACAATTGTCTTGTTAAATAGAATAGTACTCATAAATATGTCCTTACGGTATTCAATGTGTTATGAATGTCAGGGATACTAGAAATAAATCAAATACATTAAAGGTTGGATTAGGTGGGATTTAAAACATTGTAGCCTTGTGTGATAACTGGACCTTTCGTGAGCCCACGGCTATAGGTGGGCCCTTTCACAGGCGGAGACAGTTCAATGGTGTCAAAGACTGTAAATAGATCTTTAGCCCTATTGTCAGACTTCTAACTTCTGTCCATCCGTATAAGTAGAAAATATACCACTTGAGAGTGGCAATATAAAAATCACCTCAGATAGATATTTTGGAATGAGTTCCGCCAGCAACTGTGCCGTAGATTGGCTTATCTCGGATGGCTTGAGGAGCGCACAGTTTCCTGGTAAGGGTAGAAGAGACATCACTGTCAGCATGCATAATAATTTCTGGATTTCATTTCACATGTATTATTTCCAGTTTAAAAGTGAATCTCCTTAAAATATAGTAGTGATGTGCACTGAAAATAAAAGAAAAATAAACCAATTGAAAAGTTTTCTAGACTATATTTCTAAATCTTGTGGCGGTTTCCCTCTTCAAATTACTCTGTGAGTTTCACCAGACACACAAGGTACTAATAGATTTATTAGAGATAACTTGATGATTGGCCAGAAAAAGACAGTGTACCCATATCCCATGTGCTGACTAGATAGTGCCCAAGAGCCAATTAGAAATAAAGTGTCTTCTAACATTAAAAAAGGTATTTATAGAGTTAAAGATTATAGGATATAATATACAATAATATACAATATTTGGATGTAGAAGGCACATCTTCCTGCGATGTTTTTACCATTTTCTAGTTCAGTATTTTGTCAATGACTTGTTTAAGACGGGGGGTATTCTTAATCAATTTTTCAGTCAGTGATTGTAACCATAGTAATTTTGCTAACGAAGATTACCCATGATATTTTGTGCATTACAGTATGATTTTGATAATTATGAATTATTAATAAGATAATCACACCAGTTAATAATATCTGGTGATGAACTTTCCACAGTATATAAAAATTACAGGAAGATCAGGAAGAACAGTTTTGGGACTCGTCAATGGCCACTTTGGGTCTATGTTCAAAATACACCTCCCAAACCCATGCAGAAGTGTCACAACAAAACTAAGTGTGTTTATTTACAACAAGTAGGCTGGACTACTGTAATGGTCTTGTGTCAGATCTTCCTAAAAAATGCTTGCAGACTTTTTTAAAAGTCTAAATAAAACCAACATATATGAACATTTCACATTTATTCTTAAATCACTGCTCTGGATCCCTGTGCTGTTTCCCACCTACCATTCAGTAAATGATTTGGAGCTAAAATATGTTACCAACATACTAATAATACAGCATGAATCTGCTTGACCATTCAGTTCATCTGGAACAGGTCTATTCAAACGCTGCCTAACTAACATGGATGCTAAAAAAAAGTATTTTAGGCTCCAAGCCAGAATCACAGCCAACAACTGGAGGACAAAGTTATTGGCCAGGTAGTCCGCTCAAAATCAATGCAATCTAGCAAAAAAAAAAACGAAAGGAAAACGTACTATTTAGGCCCTTTCCAGGTTTGTGTAATGTTTAATTAGCATCCAACTTTTAGTAGTAAAATAATTAATTGAAATCATGAGAAGAATGGAAATGTGTTTACCTGCAGCAATAGCCCCAACCAAGGGTAAAAGAATGAGATGGAGGGGGTAGTTCCATGCCCCAATTATTAAAACAACCCCAAATGGTTCCCTGCGCACGAAACAATTGTCCATCCTGGTGGCCTAAAAACAGGAAACACATTTAATTTGACAGAAAGGTTGTACTTACAATTATACGTACAGCTCTACATTTTATTTTAGATTGTACGGTGTCCATTTAGGAAAATTTTCAGTCTCAGTCGTACTTTTTATCGATCTCATTAAAGTGTGCAGGCCTTGTCGCAGAAAGCGGCCTGCAAAGTCAGTTTAAAAAAAAGTTGTAATTCTCATCAAGATTTGTTTTCAAAATCAATTACACCAATAACGCAATAGCGGAGCTGCTCCTAGTCAGGCCTAGTCTTGGTGAGAAACACTACAACTTCTGGTGAGATTGAGAACTAATTCTGATTGCACTGACATTGAAAACAAGTGTGATGAGACAATGTGTATAGCCAACTGAGAATTACATCATCTTGTGGTGAGATGTAAAGCAACTTTTAGTTAGGCTGTCTTTGAAAACAAGTCTTGATGAGAATGACACCGAGTTTTGACATGAATGAACACAACCTTTTATTAAACTGACTAAATGAAAAAAAGTAAATTTGATGAGATAAATACAAAGTATGACAGTGACTGACACGTGTCCTAAATTCGTCCAAACGAGAGCAAAGCTCCCAATACAGATAAATTAAGAGCTACAATCCATTCCCCCACCAAAAGTTAACATTATAATCTACTCGTCTGATTAGAACATAAAGTGTAAAAGCTTTATCTCCGTATAAGACTGCACAATTTAAAATTGTGAAAAGGTTTATTAAATAGTCTCACCAGATTTTTGCCAACATACTCCAGCTGCATCCATGAGCTGAGATTATCCAAGGCATGGTGCAGATCATTCACCACCATATCAATCTCTGATAGGAATGCCTCAAACTTTGGCTAATCAGGGGGGAAAAAACACAATGGGGTAAGTGATTTGCAAAGAAAAGCTTTAGATTCTGCTGCTATTTATGTGTGGAGTAATTAGGTTAGATTATAAAATAGCATGCCACCGTTTGTAAAAATGTGTCTTAGTAGTCAGAGATCTTACCTTTGCCAGGTCTTTATGAAGTGCGTTTAAAATCAGTTGTTCATTTTCTTTAACTAGATTGAGGAGACTCTGTAATTGTGATCTGCGGAACTGTTCTGGAATAGTCACGCCTGAACTAAATGTATTTCGCAGCCTATGTAGAACCCTGCTTAGATCCTCCATATTCACCTGTAAAACACACAGATTTTTCTCAACTAGGCTATGTAAACATTCCAGTTTTTTAGTGATACCGTGCTTCCAGAAAGTTTTCACAGCTCTTCCCTTTTCCCACATTTTGTAATGTTACAGCCTTATTCCAAAATTGATAAAATATTTTTTTGCCTCAATATTCCACAGAAAATACACCATAATGACAACGTGAAAAAAATATTTTTGAGATGTTTGCAAATTTATTAATAAAATAAAAATAAACTACTAAGAAATCACATAAATACATAAGTATTTATAGCCTTTGCCATGAATCTCAAAATTAAGCTCAGGTGCATCCTGTTCCCACAGTTGATCCTTAAGAAGTTTCTGCAGTTCACCTGTGGTAAATTCAGTTGATTGGACATGATTTTGAAAGGCACACACCTGTCTATATAAGGTCCCACAGTTGACATTGTATGTCAGAGCACAAACCAAGCATGAAGTCAATGGAATTGTCTTGGGGCACAAATTTGGGGAAGGGTACGGAAACTATTCTGCAGCTTCGAAGGTCCCAATGAGCACACTGGCCTCCATAATTAGTAGATGGAGCAGGTTCATAACCACCAGAACTCTTTCAAAGGTTGGGTGGCCCTCTAAAACTGAGCAATCCGGGTAGAAGGGCCTTAGTCAGGAAGGTGAGCAAGAACCCGATGCTCACTCTATCAGAGCTCGAGTATTCATCTGTGGAGAGAGGAGAACCTTTCAGAAAGACAACCATCTCTGTAGCAATCCACCAATCAGGCCTGTATGGTAGAGGAGTCAGACGTAAACCACTTCTTAGTAAAAGACACATAGCAGCCCGTCTGGAGTTGGACTTGAAGGACTCTCAGACCATGAGAAAGAAAATTCTCTGGTCTGATGAGACAAAAACTTTACCCTCGTGTTTAGAGGAAACCAGGCACCGCTCATCGCCTGGCTTATACTGTCCCTAAAGTGAAGCATTGTTATGGCAGCATCGTTGTGATGTGCCAATATATCAAAGGAGTAGCTCCAGTACAACTCTGTGCATGTCCTTGAATGGCCAAGCTAGAGCCCAGATTTGAATCTGATTAAACATCTTTTGAGAAATCTGAAAATGTCTATGCAGCGACGCTTCCCATCCAATCTGATGAAGCTTGAGAGGTACTGCAAAGAAATATGAGCGACACTGCCCAAATAAACGTATGCAAAGCTTGTGGCATCATATTAAAAAAGACTTGGGGCTGTAACTGCTGTCAAAGGAGCATCTTCAATATCAATACTTAAGTACATGTGATTTATAATTTGGTTATTTAGTAATTAGCAAAAATCTAATTGAACCATTTTCACATTGTCATTATGGTGTATTGTTTAAACAATTTTGAGGGGAAAAATTATTTCAATCAATTTTGGAATAAGGCTGTAAAATAAGAAAATGTGGTAAAAGTGAAGAGCTGTGAATACAAAGTACACTGTACTTTTAATTGCCTGTGCAGTTGTTGATGACAAACAGACCTATGTTTTAATTGCTTTGTTCTTAACTGTATAGTTTTCGCCAAACACTACTAGTATTGCATACCAATCCTTTCACATTCATTTCATTTATGCATATTTTGAATGCTGTTGAGCTTTAATCCATTTAGAATCCTCAGTAAGTAAATACATAATGATTTTATAAAATTAGAAAGAACCAACATGAATATTATCCAGCAGTGCCTAGTCTAAAATGCAGGCAAAGACAGAATCTGTACATTCATGTGAGAAATCTCTGTGCAGATAGACTTCTGGGTAAAGTTAGATTTTACAATGAACACTGGTCCAACCAGTTTTTGTTTTATGTGTTTGCTGCATTATGTTCAGTTGCAAATAGTTGGTTGTGTAGTAGTGAGTTCTGCCTATGAAGAAATTAGGCACAGCCCTTTTCCACCAAGGCAAGGCCAAGGCCAAGGCGTAATCTCAAACAAGTTCTTCATGTTTTGACCGCCAATGAACTGGCTCTTGTCCAAGAAAATGGGTTTGAGACTGGTATTAACTCTATGCAACTCTACAACAAAGCACCATCTATGTGTCAATTTGGGGGCAGGATTATCCTGACTAACGAGACCAGCTAAATATTGTAGGAATTTATATAACAATATACATATCATAGTTAGCAGATATAACGAGCAACAAAAGATACAAAATCCATTTCATAGCTATAGTAGAGAAGTTGACAACTTTACTCATAATCTAACGCCCACCTTCTTCCTCACACTAGCCAGAAAAGCAACTTTTATTAGAAGCAGATTCTTTCAAATCAATAACTGGTCATTAAAAACATTAAATGTATAAAACAACAAACTGTTTACTATCCAAAACATACCCTTTTAATTAATGTTTTATTTTGGTCTGTTCTTTTTCGACTTAGACCGGCCAATTTGCTGTGCCAAAACTGGGAAAGTGCGAGGGGTGGTGCTTTGAAATAGGATATCGCCAGGAACGTATATAGTTTAGAATGAGGAACAGGCACTAGAAGCTATAAAAGTGAGTTGACATTCTTCTGATGAAAAGATGTTAGAATTTCCTGTAAATTAACAACTTCATTTATCCATCCATCCATTGTCAGAACCGCTTATCCTATGCAGGGTCGCGGGGGGGCTGGAGCCTATCCCAGCTGACTTAGGGCGAGAGGCGGGGTACACCCTGGACAGATCGCCAATCC
>JAVQJS010131967.1:0-12617 GCA_036024795.1 Galaxias rostratus | reverse complement strand
CCCCCCCCCCCCCCCCCCCTACACACACACACACACACACACACACACACACACACACAAAAGGACTTGGTGAACCCTCATTTGACCCATGGCGCATTCCCTTACAGTCGGTTGAATGTGCCGTTCGGAGAGGAACGCTGCCTCGGTACGGGGAGACGTGGATGGGGGGGGGGGGGAGTGCGCGGGCAGACACGGGGAGGGAGTCTGAGACCCCCTGGAGTGAACGGACCTCCACTGGGTGCCCGCCACGCAGCCTCTCAGGTGGCGCGCCTCTAATCACGGAGGCCCGTCGGTTCACACCAGAGGCACCCCTCGTCGCCGGGGCCTACAAAGAGGGGGGGATTTGAATAACGAAAGCAGTCACACTCCACTTTGTCTCGGCCGCCCTGTGTTGTGAACAGTTTGGGCGATCTCGCTGAGAAAATAAAAAGAAGTGTGCTTTTTTTTATGTGCTTCGAGGAGTATGCTTTTTATATGTGTGTGTGTCTGAGTGTATTTGTGTATCCTCCCCTCAAAGGCAGGATAAGTCTCCTCTCTCTGGCCCTCGAGTGGCTTTGAAAGGTAGCTACGTAGGCTGGCCCTCTCCATGCTGTCCTACTGTAAGTACCCCGGCAATCAGGCCCTCTGTGGCTTTTTTTAATTGAGCGGAGCCTGCTGAGTGGTAATTGATTCAGACCGAGCTCTCGGAGAGGCACTGATACAAGGTGGTGCCTGCCTTCCGCCTTCTTTAATCTCCCGGCCTTTTTCATGTTTGGGAATGCTCGCCGCCGCAGAGAAACTGCATGCCATCTTTCTTATGGAAATCGGCGTTTCCCTTTGGACGGAGGAGGACGCGCACAAAGAGAAGGAGTACTTCTCATGTCTTTTCATTTCCCAACCAGTGTCCTTCTCTTTAAAGGCTTCCCCAATGGCGATCTCCTTGCCCTTTGGCGAGTGATGTTTTGTAACAAAAGCAGGCAGAGTTGTTTTGTGGACTCTCTTTCTCTAGTGCCGTTGTTTTTCCCTCCCCTCCACCCTACCCACACCCCCCACCTCTTCGTCTTTCTTTCACCGGGCTATTTACCTTGAGCCAGGCTGCCAAGAGAAGGCACAAGGGAATGAAGGCACGACAAATAAACAGGAGGGCTCAATCGCATTCAATGGTGTCTACGAGGCTTCCTTTTTTTTTTTTTAATGCACTCAAAGGCAAGGGAGTGCAGAAGGAATGAGACCGAAATGTTCCCAGTCACTTTTGATCTCCTGTTCAAAGTCCACATGGAGCGGGGTAGCGGGGGGTGGGGAGATGTGTGTGTGTGTGGGGGGGGGCGTGGGGGGGTGTCTCTGGTTTAGGGATACAGACACCTAAGCTTTGACCTTATGTGCTGGCTCTGTCCTTTGTCCAGTGCGTGGGGCTGTTTTCGTTCAACTGTTTGTGCGGCAGCGGAGGGTTACAGCACCCACCACACCCTTTGTGCGATGTTTTTTTTTTTACTAAACATTCTTTACATTCGCGGCCCACTAATGCATTCCGCTTTCTTCAACCCTACATCTGCCGACGAGCCGAAATTGAACAATTCAAAACGTTTGTAACGTATCTGAGGTTGTAATGAAATAATTTGTGAGCGCGTGCAGATGAGAGATGGGAAGGCTATTCCCTGATGTTGTTGTCGTTGAGTTGAAAGTGTGCCTCACTCTCTCTGTGGTCCAGAAAAACAGGGGGCTTTAATTAGCTTGCGACCATTGCCGTACTGTAGACTGAGTGCGCTTGTTTGTCATTAGAACACTTTAACTAGTCATCTGGGTAATGGCTTTCAAGATTGCCTTCTTTTACGCAGATATTTCTTATGTGTAAATATTGAGCCAATTTCCATAATGCACGCTTTTTATTTCTCATAGAATAATTGATAAAGTCTTTACAGCTGCTTAAATGTTAGACTCTGTGTATATAAATAGTTATCATCCCCATTTTCATTGCAATTATTGTAATTGCATCCAATATTAAAATATGTTGTAAAACATTTACATCTAATATGTTAAACACGGAATGATACCCTGGGAAGCAATTGCAGCTAATTATTTCTGTATTCCACGGAACGATTAATCCTAGCTGTTAACTGCTCTCCAACAACGGAATATCAATGATGAGAAAGAATGGGAACAAGGATAGTGCCAATCGTTTCGTCCTCACGTAAAGACATCTGGTAAAGACCGCCATGAGTAACGTCTTTCTCTCTTGGACGTGTTTCAGGGCTGGAACTCCCCTTCATGATGATGCCCCATCCTCTGATCCCCGTCAACCTGCCGCCTGCTTCGGTCACCATGGCGATGAGCCAGATGAACCACCTCAGCACCATCGCCAACATGGCCGCTGCAGCCCAGGGCCAGAACCTGCCTTCCAGAATGGTTACCTCTGTCATAAAGGTAAACACAATGTGGCATTTGGGGTGTGTGTGTGTGTGGGGGGGGGTCATCCTTTTCAGTGGTAGATAATGTTGCACTTTGTTCCCTGGAGTATCTGAGCGTGGATGTTTACAGGGAATGTGTGTGTTTTGTCAATGTTGGGGTTCCAGGAGCGCGTCCCAGACAGCCCGTCCCCTGCCCCTTCTTTAGAGGATGGCAGGAGGCCAGGGAGCCACCCCTCATCGCACCGCAGCAGCAGTGTGTCCAGCTCCCCCGCCCACACAGAGAGCTCCTCCGACAGGATACGTACGTCCCCCTATTACCTCCCCATGCAACGAGTCAGACTGGCTAACTGCGTGTTCAGTTCCGCAAGTAAACAAACCCACCCTGCTAACAGCAAAACACGATTGTTGTACCGATAGATTGTCTAGGCCGGTGGGTTATTCCCGCCCATTCCCACGTAATGCAGGGTTAACTCACGGTCACGCTGTGAGACGCCCGCCCGCCTGTCTCACCTGTGGTGTTCGGTTGTCTCCAGCGGCGCACCAGAACGGGCTGTCCATGAACCACGCCCTGCTCGGCCTCTCCCCCAGCATCCTGCCGGGTCCCAAGGAAGGAGACCTGGCCTACGACATGAGCCACGAGTCCAAGAGGATGCTCGTCGACAAAGGTGAGTCACCCCCGGGGGTCCAATTGGCGTCGGTTCTGTGCGTCGTCATGGGTGCCGTTCACTTGCTTCCGCGGGAATCACAAACGCTGCAACGTGTGCTATTGGGCCAACATGTTCATGATTTCGCCTCATAGGGGATTGAGCAGTTACATTTAAAAAAAAAAAAGTCGGTTTGAGGAAACGGGCGATTCCCATGGACCTCAGTGATCACGTTCCCCCCAACATGCCTCTCCGCCAAGCGTGGAAAGCAATTGTGGAAGCGGATGGAAATCCATTTCCTGAGCGCTGTGGATTAACTACAAAACGAAGCAAATAATAGATTGGCGTATTCTCTGTAGATTCGGTGCGAAGCAGGGGTGGGCTTGGGTGTGCCAGGGTGGAGAGGTTGATAATGATATTAAAACCACAGTGGAAATCATTGGACTGTGTGTTCCCCATTGGTTAGCCCTGACTGGAGATCAGTGCTAGTCTTTTCGCTCACAAAGTGTGAAGCAGTGAACAGTAATAATTAGCAGGATGATGATCTGAATTCATGGGTCACGCTACGTGTGAGACTTTGAAAAGAGAGAGGACGTTTTCACCAAGTAATTGCTTCAACATTTACGGCGAAGCCCTTTGCGTGTTACTATATAATTGTGAAATGGGTGTAAAGTGGAAATGAAGCCACCATTTTAATACTCAAACATAAATGGATGTATTCTCGACATGGATAAGAAAACCCCACCAGCTCATTTGTGACAAGGATCTGTTACTCTCTGACACACACAAACACACACACACACACAGACACACATGCACACACAAAGACACGCACACACAAAGACACACACACACACATGGACAGAGAACACACTCAAACTCACTGCATTATTATTGAGATTGTCAATTCCTAATATGTCACTGGGCTTGATTAGGATTCTGGGCTCTCCAGTGTGTGCACCAGAGGTCTCGAGCTGTGGAAAACATTTTTATAAAATAACCCATTAATGCAGAGGAGTGCAACTAAATTAGTTACCAATTTGCTGAGCATGAATTAATGAAGAGAGCTTCTCCTGGCTCCCACAGTTGTAATTTTCATAATAACCCCAGACCTTTATTTGGCAGGTTGTTTAGTTTTTTCGTTTGAAGGTTTTCATTAGTCTAATGAGGACTGTGCAAGGGCGAGCAGTCAGCACAATTTACATGAGGAAGCTATCATAATAAATGAGGCAATTTGAATAACACGCACAGGTTTATGCAGCGAGATAAGAGAGATTGTAGCAGCCAGATCCGGTGGTAACCAATACATTAGAACCAACTAATAACCAAAGTAATCCCAATAAATGCCCTAAGTGAAGGGAATAAAATTAATGATAGATATATTGAACTGTAATGATATGATACGTGATGCATTAGATTAATAAAATAAATGGTGGAGCGTTGTGAAAGGAGAGGAGGGGGGAGAGGCGCCGTGATCCGGCTCTTTGTTTATGGCCAGCTTTTTAATTAGGCTTGTTCACCGGATCAGTTTGTTTAGACAAATGAGATAACATTCCAATGGTTTAATGATATCTCTCCACTTGTTTGATCTTTATGGTCCTGCCAGAGCATTACATTAATGTCATGCAAGGCACTCGGTGAGAGGAGCACAGTGGTTATGGTGGAAAGGCTGCACAGCAGACGGGCCTCCAGTGAATTGTGCTCAAAGCAGCCTAATAGCACTATACCATACTAGACAGACTATAATGCAATTCACTCACTTGCTATTAACATCTCTCCCCCTTTTTTTTGTGTCGGCCATGTTGTTGGAAGGAAATCGCAGTGTGCCGTCATTTTAAAATATAAGGACTTTCTTCCAGCCAATGCCTCTTAACCAGATGGTAGCTTTTGAGACGTCTTTTTAACAACAACAAAAACTCATGCAGTTTGTTGTTTTTTTAGAAAATTTTAAAGGCGACTACTATCGCACGCCCGACTGTATTGCTTCAGACTTCATTGCTTCAAACAGGAAGAGTGTGGCAAGGGCTTTCAACGGGACTCTCTCGTGAAACAGCAGGTTGACGAACAAAGAGGATCTGAAAGGCACAAAAGCCTTTGGCTGTAACATCACTTTGGACATCAAACATTGAACATAATTGTGTATCCCCAGGTAAAAGTCGTTTTAAATACAACCCATATGTGTGCATGTTCGACTATACGGGCTTCTGTAAATGAGCAGATGGCAAATTCAATACATGTGGATGGATAGACAACACGTTGCGAGTGGTGCACGGCCAGCGTTTCCCAACGTTCACCTAAATCTCTCAGCAATTTACCAAAGTGTGTCTGAAGGGGAGCTCCACTTACTCTGTTGGAAGGATGTCTTCGGGAACAGTCAAATCAATTCCCAGATTGGAAAATAGTATTTTAGTTAAAAACATCGGCACCAGGTAAAGTGGCCTATTTTGGGCCCAAGCTCAAAACGGGGCAGGACTGCTAGTGGTTCCCGCCCCTGAACCGCCAAACCAGAACTCACAGAGAAGGAGTGAAAACCCTGGAGTGAAGGAGCGGTTCCTACACCAGAACACAGAGCCAATACGCGAAACGACTCGTGGACCTAGAACATTCAGCCTAAGCAGTGTTCCCGAATGCAGCACCAGGCCATTGGGTCTCCTTGCTGTCTATCCAATAAAGTCAAGGAGTATTTACGCCGGATCAGAATCTCCGGATGGTCACACGGCACTCCGGGAGAGGTGGAAGCCGGGGCGTAGAGTAATTCTGTAAACCATATTTTAAAAGGCTGCCGATCCCACCGGTAATCTGATATAGTGGCACTTCCGCTGCAAATGTTATGTATCCTTGTTGACACAACATGAGACGCGCCGGTAATGTCCTGCCTGGCCTCCAAATGGACGGCTCAGGTGTATTAGTTCTCCTGGAAGAGCGCTGCCCGTTAAGAGAGGCCGGGAGGGAACGCGAGGAGTGCTTCCGTGTGTGTTTACCGGAATTACCCCGCTACGCGTGACACCTCCGCCGCCACCACTCTGAGGCAGGGCGTCGCCCCAGGTGCTCACACCATCCCCAGGCGTGTTCCTGTAGGATGTTAGCCACATCAGGCCGTCCTGGTGTGTCCGTCCGTCCGTCTGAGTGAGGGAGGGGGGAGAGGCACTGAGACCTCAGGCCGTCCTGATGTTCGTCTGTCCGTCTGCGTGGGGGAGGAGAGGCACTGAGACCTCAGGCCGTCCTGATGTGTTCGTCCGTCCGTCTGCGCGAGGGAGGAGAGGTACTGAGACCTCAGGCCGTCCTAGTGTGTTTGTCTGTCCGTCTGAGTGAGGGGGGAGAGGTACTGAGACCTCAGGCCGTCCTGGTGTGTCCGTCCGTCCGTCCGTCTGAGTGAGGTAGGAGAGGTACTGAGACCTCAGGCCGTCCTGGTGTGTCCGTCCGTCCGTCCGTCTGCGTGAGGGAGGAGAGGCACTGAGACCTCAGGCCGTCCTGATGTGTCCGTCCGTCTGTCTGCGTAAGGGAGGAGAGGCACTGAGACCTCAGGCCGTCCTGATGTGTTCGTTTGTCCGTCCGTCTGAGTGAGGGAGGAGAGGCACTGAGACCTCAGGCCGCCCTGGTGTGTCCGTCCGTCCGTCCGTCTGAGTGAGGGGGGAGAGGCACTGAGACCTCAGGCCGTCCTGGTGTGTCCGTCCGTCTGAGTGAGGGGGGAGAGGCACTGAGACCTCAGGCCGTCCTGGTGTGTCCGTCTGTCTGCGTGAGGTAGGAGAGGTACTGAGACCTCAGGCCGTCCTGGTGTGTCCGTCCGTCCGTCCGTCTGAGTGAGGGAGGAGAGGTACTGAGACCTCAGGCCATCCTAGTGTGTCCGTCCGTCCGTCTACGTGAGGGACGAGAGGCACTGAGACCTTCTCAAACGCCGCTGACTGGAGCATCGGCCCGCATGTGGTAGCCAACACGCCAGTTCAAACAGATGGAGATGTTGCAGGGAAAGTCAAAACAGCTGGCTAAGGCTACCCCATGCGCCGGGAACATCAAAAGGGTGGGAAACAGTGGCTGTCAGCCTTTGTAGCCCTGTTTTAAAGGTGATGAGCGCCGGGTGAAAAAAGGTTGCGAGCGTGCGGTTTCTAATGCTAAATTGATGGGAGGTGGGGGGGGGGGGACATTTCAGGACTCGAGACGCTTCCGTTTCATTAGTGGTGTAAATATTTCACTCTTGACATTGATGTGAATCTCCTCTCAGTGTCGTGGAATGTCAGTTCTCCCAGGGTGAGCTAGTAGTCCTCTTCATCTCCCTGACTTTAATCCGTTGTGTTTTCTGCAGTCCTCCCAGTGTCCTTGGCCTGGCGGGGCTTCAAACACATGCTGACTACCTGACTTTTCCCTAAGTCAGGAGGCGAGATCATTAGCCATCAGAACCCTGAAATGTGACTTGGCAGACAATAATGCTTTATGATCAAACAACTTGTCAGTGTGTCCTGTTGAAATGAAAGAGGGCAACAAAAAATAATAATTCAATAGAGGATCAATCAAATTTGCCGAGGCCCACGTTGGAGAGATTGCTGATGGTGCAGAGAGGAGGTATTCCTCCAGGACACAGGAGTTCATTTGGATATTTGTTCTCCCCCTCATGAATGTTCCATTGCGTGACACCATCTCCGGCTAATCACATTTCACTGAAAAGGGGGTGGGGGGGGGGGGGGGGCAGGCTTTTAGAGACGTCGAAAAGAGAGAGGTTCTTTTTAATCTTTGAAATGCCTCAAAAGTGACAGAATGCTTTCTCCTGCCAAGACGTGAGCCTCGGATGGGGGAGATAAATATGCTGTGGTCAGCTAAGTGTGTCTAGTGAGCGGGAGAGGCAAATTTAATAATGCATTATCATCCACCGGCGAAGGTGAAATCTCCCTGTCCATCAGAAGGCCGAGGCCCGTTTCATGTTACCCTTCACTGGGAGCGAATGCGTGCTTCGCTCAGGCATACCAGGGGTGCTCAGTAGACGTCAGTGCTCCTTCACGCGGCCCGCTTCGGACTGTCGAGAAAGCATGTCCGAAATCAAAGCAATCATCTGTCGGAGAAAACAGGGGCCACGGCAAAGGTCATTCCGGTTGTTTCTCTACAAGGCAGGTGTGAATATCAACCTTTTTTCCCCCTCTTCTTTTTATTCATAGTCCTTTTTTATTTTTTTATTTATACCAACGGTGCGCCCATTTTACATATCCGAGCATCTGCTATTATGCAGATCGTATTTACCCAAATGCCCTTGGACAACACCATTTAACCATTAGGAAGATTGTGTACAATGCTGGGAATTTGCGATTCAAAACAAATACATATCTCAGTGGCGTCAACTGCTGCAGTCAGATAAGGTTGACCCTGAATATATATTTCTGTATTTTTGCGCCGGGTTCCGGGAGGTTGTTTGTATAATTTAATATTTACATGTAAACAGTAATTAAGTGATGCTAGCAACATGCCAGGCACAGATTCTGCCAAGGTAAACACCAGCCCTTGCCGTTTGCCACAGTCCATCATGTTTACAGACTTGCAGTGCAGAGTGCTATTTGTGTGCTATTTCTTGGCAAGGCCCATAAAACACCGCCAATTGGAGGCAGAGCGTTCAACACAGCTCCCTCTTATCATCTGGCAGTCAGCTCGCCCGACTTGAGGACACTGCGAGTCAAACCTTTAAATTTTCACTCTACTGTAATTACACTCCTATACTTGAGCTTTTATATCCTTTCACTGAGAAAGTAAATCATTCCTAATAAAGCAGGGGAAGAATAGGGGGTGGAGGGAAAACCGCTCGAAGACTAATTCGCCGCGCGCGCGCTCCCTCACAGAGCTCCATTCGGCGTTTTGAAAGCCTTTCTCTAAGTAACCCAGTCACCTTGACTTTGCAGCACCAGCCTTCCCAGAGACGGTTGCTTATCCTGCCTAACCCGGGCCTGTCAATTAGGTGTTTAAAAATTAATCTCTTTAACTGGAAACACCATGCCCGCTTTCTTTGCTCTGTAAACGAAGAGTTATTAATTCACGCGGCGCCAAAGCCGATGTTATGAATAATGTTATCAAAACAGATTCCCGCGCGTTTAACACGTTGCTCCCGCTCGAAACCCCTTAAGTATTTTTTTTGGGCGGGTTGAATAACTGTGAGACGGGGGCCGTTAACGGCTTTGCATCCGTTTCCAGCTGCCCCTCACCACCAGCCAGCCACAGACAGAGTGCTCGTAAGCCAGCCCGTTTAAAGTTTACATCCCCCCCCCTCGCTTCCTCCGTTGTTCTTTCATCTCCGTTCAAAGCGGCTCAGTTCATCCGGCTTGGATTAGCGCTCGCCGCCGCTGTCGACGGTCTGTCCCGTGAGGGGGCCGCCGCCGCCGTCTCCCTGAAGGGTCGCCAGGACACCGATGTGTCTCCCCGTCCTGCTCCCCGGCTCGCTGCAACGCCGACGGGGCTGCGGCCTCTCTGGCCAGGCACACCCGGCCTAACGCGCCATTCGTTAACGGAAGGTGATTATGAGGGATTTCTTTTCTTCGTTTGTTCGAACGCCTCGTCGTCAAGATGTGATTGTTTGTGAGGGTCGTGCGTGAGCGTGTCGGTTTTACACTCTGGTTTTGCGTCACGCCGGGCCGAACGTTCTTTGTCTATCGTGTAGAACCAGAGCTTCTTTCGTCCCGATCTGAATGAACACCCATAGGAAGTGGTTGTAATGATTCAATAGCTTGCCCACAAAGGAAGGCGGAACAATGAGTTAGACATAAAACGGGCCCGTGATGAGTCGGTCAGTGAGATTAGGCCGGCACATAGCACAAATGATCCTCTTTGAAAGTCGAAGGATCCAAGCGAAACATCCAATCTATAGCCGAGGCCAATTTAATTTCCGGGATTCTTCTCCGGGGTCAATAGATGCAGCCGGGTCGATGTCTGTCAACATGCAAAGGCATTCCCAACACCCTCAAACTCCACCTCTTCGGAGCATCACTGACATTTCGGGGTCGAAGTCACTAAGTCCACCCAGGAAAAGGAAAATAAATCTCCTCATCGGTGTCTCCCGTGTACCAGGCTCGGTTGTTGTTGTTTGAACTGAACGCACTTCTTCTGTTTGAATAAGCTAGTGCCGTGGCCTCATCGCGACAGCGACGTTTCGGCCCTCCGTCCCCTTGTCATTCTCCCCAGGGCCCGTAAACACAGCGGTTCCTCAAAAGAACCCAGTTTTGGTCTTTCCCAGTGTTCTCTTTAGGAGCTCATTTGAAGGTGTGTGCTGTAAGCTTTCATGCAGTCATCACAGTCAGCCAAGCCTGTAATCCTCTGAGGTCCCGTAATGACATGGCCCCTGCATTTATTACATGGAGGAAAGGAGAGAGGGAAAACGCTGACTTTGAACAAATGAACACCCTGACCTTTATGCAATAAATATGACATGGGACACATAAAAAGACAAGATATCTTCCTCCTGAATGAAAGTCAACACTGATTCTATTTCTCTCTCTCTCTCTCTCTCTCTCTCTCTCTCTCTCTCTCTCTCTCTCTCTCTCTCTCTCGCTCTCTCTGTCTCCCTCACTCATTCTTACAAATGCAGACGTCCACCGTCCAACTGTATAAGTCCGTCTAAATGATGAAGCCAGTCTGTAAACGATGAAACGTTCTATGCCTAGTTAAACCAGTGCATGAAATACATGGTTGGGAATTTTTGGTGGTAGAGCAACGTCAATCTTATCTTCACAATCCAATATGGCAAATACTGTTTCATAATTATAATACTAATAATACTACTACTACTAACAATAATAATTCCACTTATGCAGCACTTGTTTAGATACTCAGGGATGCTAAACTGTTCAACTGATATTGTTCTTTACTGGAACACGTGCTACAGTCTTCGTCGTCTCCCGGGGCGATACCTGATAGTGTCGTCTCCCGTCACATGAGATGGTCCATCAGACGAGCCACAGATTTATGGTTGTTTTCCCAGCCGACTGTCCGCACGCGCCGCCGCGGCCGCGCAGCCTTGAGAACATGCTCCGATTCGTTCAGGCAAACCAAAGGACTCATTACCTCAAAGAGGTGGGGAGAGGGGTAGCGGAGTGACGCACCGGATTGGTTATTAATGGAAAGGCACAGCCATAGGGCGGTGGAGATTTAATGATAGCCTACACGAAAATATGACGGTGTCACTTTCCCAAAAAGTCACGCTAAATGTCACCGTTTTAAGGTCCCGCCGTTAATTTTATGCCCGTGCACAGTGGTGTTTGGGGAGCGGGCGAGCGTCAAAGGAAACACGGCCCAGTGGCCAGCCTGATTATCCCGCTCTCCCGCTCTCCAAATGGGTTTGTGCACCGAGCGATTTCATCTTTAAGTGAAGGGGGAACATTAGGGAGGGAGCGGCGGGCGGAGAAACAGGCGGCTTTGATTTTCACGCTGCGATAAGAGAGCGCGAGCCAAATGTTACCTGTTCATTCAGCCCAGGCCGACCGGGCCTCCTGACTTTGTCCCCCAGCAGGAAGGAGGCAAACACTCATTTCCCCCTCTCGCCATGATGTGAGGGAAATTAGTTTAAAACAGGATGAGAGCACATTAGTGCGTGTATAGGTGTGCAGTTTGGGTGAGGTGTATGATTCTCTTACGTGTGTGTGTGTGTGTGTGTGTGTGCGCGTGTGTTTGTAAGCGTGCGTTGGCAGGGCTTTGTGAGAGTGCTGTTGCAGGAAATGCACAGCCTAAACTCCACCCTGCACCATATGCACAACATATGTAGGTGTTACTCACCCTAAAGGAATCTTTCCTGTATGGATCATCACACACACACACTTTTGCACTGGATGCTCGCCTCTTCCACAAACCTGCTTGAGATGGACGTGGATATAACCTAGGGCTGCGCCTTATTTGACTCGTTCGTTCGTTGTTAATGTGAGGTTTGGTATTGGGTTTCTGTGCTGAAAAGGGGCATATTCTCTTAAGATGTGAAACACAATTGAGGAAGAGGGTGGGGGGGATAAGATGATGTCACGCTCTGCTATTCGGTACATTTGGCACTCGAAAGGTAGAGAGATCTTCCTTGACGTGATTGTGAAAGTCCAATGCAATAAGTGGCGCACCAGCAGTGCCGTGTTACCGGCTATTAGCTGGACGAGAGGTCATAGCCACTCCGCTTGAAGGGGGCCGCTTCCTCCTCTGCCACCCTGGCAGGTCAGATCAAATGTAATTGTGCAGTGGAAAGCTTGCTTTGTGTCGAGCAGCCTGACACCCACCAGCTTTCCCGTGCAGCGCTCCTGCTGAGAGGAACACAAGTGTCGCAAGGACACAGGCTTCACCTGTCAATATATCACACTGAATGGCCAGCCAACCAACAAGCTCCCTCCCTCCCTCCCTTCCTCTCCCACTCTCTACTTCTCTCCTCTCTCTCTCTCTTTCTCTCCTGCTTCTTTTTATCCACCTCCCCATCTTTATAATCATTCCACCCACATGTGTACTGTATCTTTAATCATCTTTCTTTCTTTCGTTCTCTCTCTCTCTCTCTCTCTCTCTCTCTCTCTCTCTCTCTCTCTCTCTCTGTTTGTGTCCCCCCTCTTTTCCCCTCATATTCTTCCTTTCTCTCCTCGCTCGCTCTGCCCATTCTGTG
>JAVQJS010131965.1:0-10754 GCA_036024795.1 Galaxias rostratus | reverse complement strand
CGGTGTGATCAGCACCCCTGAATAACTTGATTATTATGTTTTTATTATTTGCTTTAAGACCATTTTTCTAAGTACTCGTTACTCGTTACTCAGTACTAATTAATTATAAAGTATTTGATACAGTATCTTTGTTGATCATCAGCCCATTCTCCTCTGTGACCAAAGTATTTGCCTAATGTGACACGGTCCCACATACGATATGTTAAAAAATTATATGGAAAATGCAATGTGATGCAATGATCAAAGCACGGAGTGTAATATCATTTCCATAATCGTTAGTCTTTTCCTTCGTCTGTGGTGTGTTTGGTCCTGTTTGATGCTTTGGCAGGTCTCTTAATTAGCAGTCCCCGTACAGCTCACCATCAACTGTCTGTAGCCTTTTCCCACATAAATACAGACTTTATTAACGTCACAAGGGACAGGCCAGTGCAGTGGTGTATAGCTGTTGACACAAAAACACAGAAAGCTTCATTTATGGTCAGTTTTGTTTAGTTCTACTCCTTTGTGTAAAATGGTTTATCAATACCTGTAACGACTGTTTAACACATTGTGTGTGTGTGTGTGTGTGTGTGTATGTGGGGTGTCCTCAGCAGTCCTCCTTATACCCATAAAGCGTAGGCTAAGACGTCTCGGCCACGAGGCCTAATTGCCTAGCGTTATCCCTCCAATGGGCTCACTGCAGTCATAATTAGAGACACTGTTGTGGGCAACAGGGTGCTGATGTATTTTACGTGAACTTTGTGAGCTTCTTCTTCATGTCTCGTAGTGGGCTAGCCCTGAGCGAGACCTTTCATTTCAGTGCGCTGCACACTCCATTAAAGAACTGGGGAATGAGTAAATACACAGCGCTCCTCGCTTTGGGATTTAGATACCCCCTCCAAACATCCCCACAGGGATTGTGGCAAATGGGGAAAAAACGCTTCTATCGGAGGAACACTAACATGTATCCCTTTCACAACTCCAGTCTCTCCTTGCAGCTTCATTTTTCTGACAGGGCTAAATCACCTTCCTCTTCTCCTCACTCACTATGCGTCACCCTCTTTCAACTGCAACACCAAAATCCACTCTCCCTCACCCCAATTACCTAAGTCAGACTTAACTATCGCCACACTGAGCACAAGTACAATGTAAACTCACCTTGCTCTCTCCTAACGCCTTCCCGGCTTTCCTTTGAGCCTACACCCTCAGATCAGTAGCTTGTCTAACACTAGCAGCATGAATATTGCAGAGACAGAATGATGAGTATCTGTGAGGCCTCCGGACAGTTCAATCCCTCTATGACTGAAAGGAAGAGGGTAGGGGGTAATGACACATTCAGCATGGTTTGACTGATGATCTGTTGGTTTATTGATGCTATAGGCTATTGATAGATGTGCCCATTGATAACACGGCCTGTTAACACTGCCTTCACTCTGTCCCTGCAGGTTCTGGAGCGTCTGTTTCAGAAGGGCTTCAGTGTGGCGGCGTCCTGTGGAGGCGGTGTGGACTCCTCCCAGTTCAGCGAGTATGTTCTGTGCCGCGAAGACCGGCGGAGTTTGTGCATCAACACCCCCATCAGGATAAAGCAGGAGCCCTTGGACTAGATCGCTCCGAGCATTGGACCTGCCATGAGGGGATCACTCCCCAGCAGAACAACTCCAAAACCTTTCCCACTCCAATCCCCACCCCCTTGCAAAAGACTGTGCACCAAGAAGAAACATTTAAGTATTAGCAGAAGCCTGATAAGGTTTACAGCTCTGCGGAACTCAGCGCTCTAAGGGGAATGTAGTTTGAAACAAAAACAAAAAAGAAAACGAAGGTGTTTTATTTAGTTCAATAATACCCAAAGAACATGGAAGAGGACATAGCAGCACCTCTCAAATGCTTTTAGCACCATGACCAATCTTTTGAAAAAACGACCCCTTGTGAAAAACCTATTAGATGGGGAAAAAACCTTCCTGACTCCCCCTCAGTGCGTTGGTTACGTGTCGTCCAGTCCTGTGTCAGTGTGAGGCCCATGTGTTTGTGTGCTGTGTGCCAGTGCAGCTGAGTGGGGACAGGTATTGTTTATAGAGGCCTAGACTGCTGTGGGACAGAGCTGGCAGATTCGACTGGCCTGAGGACGACAAGAAGAGACAAGAGCCCGACAAATACCACAGTTACTCAAGTACCCCCGTCCCACAGCCACACCTAATTTACAGGCCTGGCTGCGTACGTCCTGCCAAGCCACCGTTTTTGCCAAATTGATTGTTTTCATAGTTTTTTATTGTAAAGTATACTTTTGCTCCTTTCGCTGTTTAGGCACTCTGTGGTGTAAACAATTATTAATAGGATTTTATTCCTCATATATGAAGGATGTATGAACGTTGTATTCAAAAGTAATTTGGTCTGAAAGCTAGCGAGGGAGTGTTTCTTGGCAGAGATTGTCGAAACACTATGTCTTGAGGCTACGTGGCTAAAGCAGTTTGACTGCTAATACATTCAGAGCCGGAGAAGGTCTCATTGTTTAAATGGGGCTGCAAGGGAGCCTGGGTATAGCTGCACCATTAATAGACAAAAATGTAGCGCACATAAAAAATGCAGTGGATTTTTTATTTTTTTTATTTTTTTTACAAATTAGCTCTAAAACATATCTTGAAACTCACCTATTATAATAAATTGATAGAACACACTAGATGTTGATTTAGGTCACATCTTATTTAAACTGCACATCAGGCCTCTAAATGTGTTACAGATTTGTTACAGCCAAAATGTCCATGCATTGAGCCACATGGAAAGCTTACATGCTAATACTGTATCTCTCAAGGATTGTGAATCAGACAAACAATTCAATGATTGCTAACTTTTTTGCACTTCTCTTAGAATATCTAGAAGAGGTACCTGTCCTCTAAAAAACTACAATGTAATGACCCATGTCATGTAACCTTGAAAATAGACCAGATATATGAAAATTGAGAGATCAATGTCCATCATTTTAAAATGTAGATGTCAAGATTCTCAGATGTCTTTTTAAAAATGGAACAATTGATTTTGATGATAACAGACAAAAACACATACTGAATATAATGATTTAGCTATCAATAAACATTGTCACATAGGTCAGGGTATCCAAACTACCTTTACATATTTGTTAGTGTATTGAAGTATTGGAGCTGAACTTCTGCACTGAAAAGCATCGGAGCATCGCTCAAATAAAATAACAAGAGGGAGAGGCACTTACTCCTTATTCTCTTGCATTGTTCAAAATTTCTCGATCAAAGAGTGAAACAAGAAAGCTCAAGTTTTCGTACTTTGTATATGTGTGTGAAACTTACAGATGCTGTTTCTTCCATTCCAAAAGACTGATCAAAAGACAGCCAGTTCAGATTGGGGGTATTACATTTAATATAGGTTGCAAATTTACATTGGTATTTTCCTTCAACGTTAAACATGATCATTAAAATGGTCGGCCGGTTTAGCCAGCTTACACATGGTCTTAATGTGTTCCCTCTCTTTATACCCGCTGATTAAACAAGCCCAAGGAGATGTTAAAGATGGGTTGGGGATAGCTCCGAGTCCAGTAGACCTCCTGGGGCTTTGTCCCAATCAAGCCCCTCTTTGTTCTGACCTGCTACTGGCTTGGGCCTTTGCATCTAGTAGCCTCAAAGGGAATTGGCAACCAAGCCTTTCATGTGCTGAGGGATGTTCAGCTTCAGAGCACACCCCGCAGGCTCTAAGCTCAGCAGTGCCAGTAGAGACATGGGTTGTGCCCCCCACTGCGTCATCACATGCCCCTCTGTTCAGAACACCCTCATACCCTATGGCCCGGTGGCCCACACCAGGCCAAACAAAATGATAAGTCAAAACTCTACAAAAAACTCCCGACATTCTCCAGGGGTCTAGAATCTACACTCAATCCCAAGGTATTCAATTCCAAACTCAAAGTTCACTTAGAGTGGGGTGTGTTAAACATTTAAGATATGAATCACACAGGAGTGAAGAATAGAACACTTCTACAGGAACTTACTAGAAGTGACAAATTTGTTGTCACATACCAATTACGAATACATGTTTCCCATAGCACCCTCTCTGATGAGTATGGTCCACTTACCACTTCTGAGATATGTTAATTGTACAGCTGTTTGTATATTAAATTATCAGGACTGGGTTTTGCCCAGTTATTAACCTTCTTAATTCTCATCACAACAAAAACACAATTATTTCAACAACAAAAAATTTAAGACGTCCTATTATCAAGCATTAAGGTGTGTACATATGATTAAAGGGTATACTGAGGTGGAAATGTATATTATTTAAAATGTTTAAAACAATTAGACGGTGGTATTAAAGGGCATGTGTTAAAATTTTGCAGTGTCTACATTAGATTTTTCTTGAACATTTGCGATAATAAAAATGATGTACTGTATAGTTAAATACAGCCACTGTTGTCATTTATGGAATAGTTTATTGTTTTCATTATCAGAAATAACAGAGTATTTCACTGGGTACATTTATTTTAACTTGTGGCCCAAGAGAGGCATGAATCAGTCTGCTCAAGTAAACTCACCAGTGTCAGAAGTTCCACAAGGAACTTGTTGTATCATGTGGTAGAGTACCACAAAAAACAAATAAATCTATAACCATTGTTGATTCACAATCAATAGACAACAATAACAGAAGAAGTTACCTGTCAAATCAACTGTTTTAAGTGAAGGAGAATAGATTTCACATCCTAAAATAGGCAAAACACAGAAGCTCACCTTGCTGAAGAAAAATTTAATCATAAAGAGAATACTAATACCAAACAAGATATATATTTGAGATAATGCAATAAATCTTAGCACTTGAAGGTAAATGAACATTGATCATGGCCCAAAGCGTTCATCAAATAATTTTCCTGCTGTTCAAGTATGTGTTCTTCTAGGTCTACCTGTTATATGCTATACTTTATTTTTCTTCAAGGAATTTTCTAGGTAAATATCTTTACAGTGTCTCTACAATATCTAACAGACAGAAATTCCCAATTCAAACTATTTGAAAGACAATCACCATTCAACTACCCATTTGGTAAGAGAACCTGGTTTAGTCTTTCAGTAACCTGTAATTGACCTGATAAATCCTTTTACATCTTGCAAGTGAGCCAAAGCACATTCAGCTAGGAGAAAGAAGTCTTCAGGGTTAAATCAGGATCAGCAGTTAGGTTCCAAAGGGACTTACAAATGGGCTAGTCTAGAAAAAAAATGCTCTCAAAGCCTAGTGTTTTGCACAGAGTTAAACGTTTTGGTCTTTTCAAAATGCTGCTGCCTAATTAGCAGTTCAATCCTGAGGGGACTTTTCTAACTCTAGCTGTAATACTCTAGCTGTGATACTTAACTCAATTTGTACTTGTAGTATATGGAAATTAAGAAGGATCTATAACTTAATGTGATGTGGCTGCTACTGTCCAGAACAGGGTTTACATGTTTGTGTTTTTAGTTTGCATATTTAAATAGATTTGGTATGTCAGCATACATAAAAATAAGAAAAGGTTTCACACTAAAGTTGGTTTCAGCTTAGTTTAGTAAACAGCTTATTTATTCATTTACAAAATAGGTACAAATACAGAATATGTTTTTCACACAACAGGATATGTAATATATATACAAGAGTTTACAAAAAATAAGGTGGTTCTAATAAACACATGGTCTTGTAAGCAGTATTTACAAATCATCCTTACATTTTAACATAAATGTCAGACTGTTTTCAACAGTACAGTAATATCATCATAATAATTTGGCTGAAAAGTAGAAATTTCCTGCTGAATATATCAGAAGCCATACGCTTCACAAACGACTATTAAAATAGCTTTAAATCACTGATCAGGTTTTGTTGTGCTTCCAATAAACTTTTTTATAACATGGTACTTTGAGATAAAATGTCTTCGCCGGAAAGGTGGCAAGGATAAACGCCTATAAAAAAGAATCCAATAGGAAAAATAAACAAAACCTCCCTTTAAAAACAATTAACAATACTGTTAGTGTTTGCTACGGTATATTACATTATTGACACACCTCTTAATGATCTGAAATAACAGTAACAAAAACATTATCATACTATAACAAATCCTCAATTTACAACCGTTTTAATCCGTTTTAAACCACAAAAGCGACACAAGACAATCTGCATAGAGGCCAGGGTGCAGGGTTTGAAACCACATTGAACAGAGGTCAAAATATTGATTAGTACAATTGGTCAAGACACTGAGACCTTATAGAGTTTTTGGTCTCATTGTTCACTCCGCAGTAAAAAAAAAAGGAAAAATAATTATTATATATCGAAAAACCCTACAGACTGTCGCCTGGGTTAAAACTTCTTCTGCTCACCTTATAGGTGTGATATGTCAATACTCTGTAACATAAACAAAAACGTAAAAATAATAAGTGCTGCTTGGTAAACCACCACACTGAACAATACTTTGCCTCAAACTGTAAAATGCCTAAAGTATTTCGGAAATCTGCCATTAAACTGATTGAAAACTTCTAAGCTATGGGGTCAATAAAAGGAACCTTTCTTTATACTTTATATTATTATGAAACTCTCCTTCAACAAAGATAACCAATAACAATACACCGCTTTTGGTGAGACACAGTTCCAAACTAAATACAGTAAAGGTTTACAGGGAGTCTATGTTGCATTAAACATTTCACCCTTAAAAAGACATAACATAATAGCAGGTTCCTTAGAATGGACACATACTTAAAAATGTACACATTTGATAAAAGGATCATACATGCTGACTAAAATGTTTAGAAGGACTATTTACATTTTAGAGACTGTAATGCAATTAACAGGGGTATCAAGCATCAGAATATAATCTTTCAAAGAGATACTCAGGTAACAAGGAATCTAAAAACTCTCTGAATGTACTTAAACATCGTTTTTTTCACTGTTAACCTTGCAGGCTGTCAATTTGGAACATGAGAATGAAATCACTTTGAGACAGTAAAGTCAGTCTACAAACTGGGACGGCACAAACAGAGTTAATTAATCTAAAGTACTGTACTGGCTCAAGACACAAATAACACATTGGCTATTTTCTTATATAAGACCACCCTACAATAAAACTATGAGCTCGGGTGGCATTTTTAAACAGAAATGTAAATAATAATACACATATTGACAACAAAAAAACAGAGACGTATACAAGCTTTTGAGAGTTTTTTTGAGTGTGATTTTTTTTTTTTTTAATATGATTGAAAGGTAACTACACAGACACTGAACTGAAACATTAGAGCCAATTGAAGGCACGTGGCAGAGGGGCGAGGCTGTGGGAGGAGGGTCTACTTAAGCAGAGCGCGGTAGAGGAGAAGGGAGCGGGCCGTTTCTCTCTCCTGCTCCATGTAGAAAATGAAGTCCCTGAGGTTGACGCGGGTGATGCGTTGCCTGGCGTACTGGCGGGAAGATGTCGAGGGGCTGGAGGAGCTGGGCGGAGAGGCCACGGAGCTGCCCGAAACCTTGATGTCGATAAGAGACAAGTGGTCATGGGAAAAAAAAACATATACACATTGTGAAACGGTTAAACTTTTTTTATGACCAAAAAAGATTTATGTAAATGCTTCCCACCCACCAAAATAAAAAAAACATCTAATTACATCTGAATGGTGCCTATAGGAATAGTCTCTGATCTACGGCACACTTTACTTAAGCTGTGGCATGCCCTTCTGTTAAGCAGGGGACACGCATAGCAACATTGACTCACAAAGGAAGTCCAAAACGTCAGATGTACTCAAGTGAACAAAGAATCACAACATGATTTTTGTCTTATTATCCCTAAATCAACAGGACAAGGGGCTCAATGAAACATTGATGAAGAACTCAAACAGCTATTGACACCATCATTCCCATTTCTGTGTCTTCTACAGGTCTTTATTTTTGTCCTGGAAAGTAGCACAGTTTCTCTATGTGAAAAAAGACCTTACCACAAGACTTACATTTACTTTCAATTTGGAAATGGAACCCTTGTTTGCATTCATTTATGCAAAGAGCAGGAAAAATGAAAAGATGAAAATGAATGTATAAACAGCCTAATATAAACCAAAGAAGCATTTACATTTCCAAATGGAAAACACCAGGCTGCAAATCCACCAAATGCCCACTTGAACCCAGACAGAGAGATAGAAGCCAGGCATTTTGGTAGAGAACTCCCCCAAACACCCCCTCACAATTACACTGATTGCAGCGCTCTATAAACATACTGTACAGACATACAGTAATTGCAAACATATGCAGGGTATGGATTTACAGGAAACCAAACTATAGTCTCTCAAGCTCCACTTTCCCATATGTTTGGCTTTGTATATGCTACATGACAGCATCCAACTCAGAATGTTCGAAATTTCCAAATACCAAACAAATCTTTGGATTTTAGAGTGGGCGACCAGCGCTGCGATCACCCTCTCCCTCCACATCTGCTCTCGCTCTTCAGTGATGGTGACAGGTTGGGAGGGCCGAGGGTCAAGGTGCACATGGGACGGCTCCACTATGCCCTGGGGGGCCCGCAGCCCTCACTCAGGGGCGACCCTGCCTCATCAGGCCAATCACAGCTGACCTCAAGTGAAAGATGGGCCTGCCCGCTGCCATGCCAATTACTGCCACTCACACACTGTGCCGCGCCAGGGCCACAGAATCCACCAATCAAAGCCATCCATCCACCTGGACAGACGGGGAGGGTGGCCGCTGGCGTGTGGCGGTACTGCGGCGGTGGGTAGGACGGAGAAGAGCGGCAGCCTCAGCCCCTAGCCTATTGCAGCTCCCAGAATGCCTCATCCCCTTCAGGGACATGGGCAGCCTGGGTAAGTGATCCAAATACAGGGAGAAAGGTCAGTCTTCTGCCAGGGAGCCAAGCTGATTTCACTTAAAGCAGGCTCGTCCTCCCATGTCTTAATAGGGCCTTCACGTACGCCAGGAACACAAACACCAGCCTGTTGTTGTCTGTATCTATGGAGACCCATCCCTCTTGCAAATACATGTTGAGACTCATGTTGTAGGGAAAATAACAACAACACAACACTAAGCAGATGGCTGAGTGTCAGTGAAAAGGGAAAGTGAGATGTCAACAACCACGCTTTTCCAGTCACTAGCAATTACACAGTAATTGTGTCTGAAATTAAATGGCAAAATGGCAGACTTTATAAGGTCATGGTGGAGTGAAGGCAAAGAGAGTGAAAAAGAGACAAAGAGACATGGTGAAAGAAAAAGAATAGGACAGAGAAGGAGCACAAATTAAAGACTCAAAATCAGCTTTGCCCAAGAGATCCACGAGGCAAAAAGCAGCATCTGTCATTGTATCCATGATGGTTGCTCCGAGGCATGATGTCATTTGACATATCCATCCTACAAAACGCGTTGGGATACCTCGATACATCTTGCCAGACGTGTGACTTGTTTGGAGCAGGGGATGGACCGAGAAGCTGAGAGAACCAGTAGCGAGGGGCTGTGTGGGAAGGGACGGCCAGGAACGCTGCTCAGCAGCAAGGCCCCAAACACTGACACGACAGTGGGCTCGCTCTCCACACAAACTCTCAGTTCACTAGTCCTCAATTTCACTATTCACATAATTATGGTGTGGTTCTGTTACTCTATCGTGCGGCGCTAGATAGCATAGATATGACACTATCCCTTAACATTAGAACAATCCACAAATGTTGTGGTAAGATCACACAGTGGTAAGTTCCTAAGGAGTAAAATTGCCTAGGTTAAAGTTCTTTCTTCTGTGATGTGTAGACAGGAGGTGAATTCATTTCTCTCTTTATAAATAAATGGTCAGCAAGTGAGACTTGCATCATCTCAGTTCAGTGTCACCTACAACATGTAGTACTGCATTGTCTTAACTTTCAGAGGGCAAAGAATGGTTTCCACTTTTCAAAATTTACTTTTGATTAATAATGCATGTTTTTCTCCACACTCTGCTTTTTACTCCCTGCCTCTAATTGACTGGTGGCCACAAGGCTTCTAGGTGTCTTCAGGAATTTGCATTTGGTCCTTTTTTGTTTGGGGTCTTTCTTGCTGATCAGCGGCTTTGAACGTGAGTGGCACCAGGCCTTGATGCTGGAGCCAATATTGGATTTGGCTCAGGTCACACCTTAGGGCTGAGGGTTAATGGCCCACTTTGCCAGGCACACAGAGCTGGTTGGCCCAGCAGAGCCCATAGTGCTGTCTCAGCACTCTGCTCCTCACTGTAGAGGCTTCAGATAGGGCACACACACACACACACACACACACACACACACAAACACACACACACATCCACACACACTGACTCAAGCACCAGCTAACATGCTGAGATTCAAACATTTCTGTAAAAACAAAACACAGCCACTTGTAAGGTCAAGAAACAGATAAACTAACTGGGATGTATGAATCTGTAATGTTATCTTCAAACACACTTACCTGAGCCACACTGCACAATGAACACGACACATGCTCCAAGCTATGTAAGGTGTTCAAATTCAGACAGAATTCAAGGACAGGAGTCTTTAGAGCTCTGTGAAGACTAAAAAAGGCCCTCCCATCAAGAGGGACTGCCTGACTATGGGCCAAGACACAAAGCTTTCCCACATGTTCACCTCCACGCAGCATTTCAGACGGGAAACGCTCCTGTGTGTTTATACTGTGGAGCCCAGCCGTGGGAGTACAGCCTCACTCAATCTCCACGCTCGGCCTGCATCTCTTCTCTTGCAGCCGCCATTAATCAGCAACAGAAAGCCCCTCTCTCTCTCTCTCTCTCTCTCTCTCTCTCTCTCTCTCTCTCTCTCTCT
>JAVQJS010131945.1:0-36016 GCA_036024795.1 Galaxias rostratus | reverse complement strand
GCTTGGGGATTGATCAAATTAGTGCTTAATTATAAAAACATTTTTAATGAACGTATTGATAAAAATCTCAAATAGTGAAAGTATAAAATTGTTATTTACATTTATGATCGATTAAGTCGTCTCTTATCTGACCAGACTTTCTTTTTATATTTTTTAAATTATACATTTTGTTGTTTAAATAGCATTAACGACGATTTAGAGTACATAATTTAAGTGAACAGAGAATCTATTAAAACATACTAAAATAATTGACTTGTGATGTATTTATGTTTCTTTTCTTGTCTTTGTTTTCCAACTGCCAAATAGAACGGTTTGCAAAACATTAGCAATGTAGGCAATATAGGGAATATGTTTAATACTAATTGAGTATCAAATAAAAGCAGGTAACAATGAAAATAATATTAAGGCAAAAATTGATCTTTCACTGAACAACGGTTTTGCAAAATTGGCCATGCATTTAAGCAGATTAAAATGGTATTCATACAATAATTTCATTAAAGACAAAACAAATGTGTAAAGGGATTTAACATTTAAGAGCTTTCAGTGGCTTAATACAATACCCAAGGATGGTCAATTACGTATCAGTAATGATAAAGTACTTTTAGAAAAATGTAGCAAATGAAATATCAGAATGATAATTTCCTGTCATCTGAAATTTGGTCAACATACGGAGACTAACGGTAAACCATGTTTAAATCTTCATCTCCTTTAAATGCCTCCAAACATAAGGTTTATTTGAATCTGAAAAATACCTCTTAGTTTCAACTAATTTACAATTGTTTATTAATTTGCAGTCTATTCTCAGAGTTAAAACTGTATCCTTGCTATATCCAACTATATCCATATTCATTTCCAATTGATCATTAGTTTGTATTAACATGCCATTCATTAACAATCAAAAATTTCTGTGTTACACAAAGCAAGCTATAGTGTAAACAATACATAATCTCCCCTTCCTAAACAATTGTACTCCATAAAAAGTTAATTAATATAATATGTCTTATTTTAATACATTTCACATGCTGCAAAAGTGTAATACATGTTACTGGCCAAATTAATCCTACAGAGGGCAATAATAAGTCAAATGCAAGGTTGGCAGGGTTTTTTACACTCTAAAACCAAAATAAAATAGTATTGTTGTTGAGGTAAAGTTTTCAAAATAGTAACAATACCCAAGACTATGAGATTTCATTTTACATATCATTAGTTACACTCACAAACCCACACACATTCCTAAACACAGATGATAAAAAAAGTACCATTTCAACTCTAACACCCTGGCGTAGTTGAAGTAGACATGTCGCCTTGTCCAAAATCCGCCTGCCATTTATATATGTATACAGTGTGTGTTTGGTGTGTGTGTGTGTGTGTGTGTGTGTGTGTGTGTGTGTGTGTGTGTGTGTTGCACACGTGGATGAAAGGAGTCAATACGTTTACATGCGTTGTGGCTTGTAATGTTTCTCTTTCTGTTTCAAGGTTCTCCACTAACACTGACTTGCTGTAGCATGTCCATTTTTTCACTGCCGTGGGTGGGGTGTGTGATAATTATGCCATCTTAGTATAAAAGGATAACCACAAAGGACAAAGAGGCATGTGTGTGTTTGTGTGTGTACTTGTGAGGCTATGTGTTATTTAGCTGTCTAAATCAAGGTTGATTCCCTTGCAGGAACTCTCTCACGCTCTGGGAATTTACCTGTGATGAAAGACACAAGGTCACTAATTACTCAATGCATTTATAACTTATAATACATCCTGTCTGGACAAAAGGAACGTACTGGGATAACAAGTGGAGTAGGCACACATATTTAACTACAGTTTACATTTATGAAACATACACTTTTTCCTCAAAATATTCAAATCTGTGGGGTATTTCTATGTGTGTCTATTATATCAGCTGTTGGGCAGATGATTGGGATTCTAACACTAGGCCAGAAGCATGCAAGCAGACTGTTTTAGTTGGACACAATCAAACATTTTAAAATGTATATTTTCAATGTCTCTCACATAGATCTGATCCTTTCTGGTATGTCAACCATGACTGTAAAAAGGTCTGATACATTTTGTTAGGTGTGATAATGTCCTCATAACATAGCATTTTATAACAAGATAAGAGTCCTTTAAATTAGTCTATCCTAAGCATCTAAGTCCATTTTGAAATGATATATTATAGACCTTCAGTTAAATAGTGTTAGAACATCGTAAATAATTATTGCATTCATATTGTATCACAGACAGATACAACACATTGTCATTTTATAGTTTGTCAAAGCAAGATGATCGACATTTTGATGTTTGATTTATTTGCTCTTTCTACTTCTACCCCTTTAGACTTTTAGGCAAAATCTTGCACAAAAAAGTGTCATATATAAATATACAGTATTTTCTCTGTACCTTTTAGCTGTCAAAGTTTACATTTGTTTACATTTGTTATCAGAAGGTCTGTGTGTTTTCTGTTAGAAGAGACACATCCTTTGTGATTGATGATTTGAGTTTGATGCAAACCTCCAATGTCCAACTGCTCATGAAGGAATTTCTTCAAATTAGAGTCAATGTTTATACTGCTGTGACAATACAGGCTTTCAGTTAAGAATAATAAAATGTTGCCGGTATTCCAGCTTGTCCCCGTAGAGAAGTTGTTCCAGACTATTACTTTTTTTATAATGATATTTAATTTTACTTTATAATTGTAATTGTCGAAAGCATTAAAGCTGTACTTTAATCGTCAGTAAAAAAAATATAAAGGCAAACATATGTGGGTATTTTCTTTCCCTCTAGAGCTCGACACTATCCTTGATAAAATTAGAGACGGACAACTGTAGTGCATACAATACATATCCATTGACCCTTTAAAAATAAAATAAATAATAGTAATGTGAAAACTGGTGGTTGAAGATCAAAAGTGGTCTGGGTTAAATGTACAAATAAATAAAAGTGTTTTTGCATTCATGTATTTATTTCATTTGTTAAATGTACCCAGACTATTATGATGGATTCCAGGTTCCTTAAACGTGATGATTCACAGGGTCATACAGAAAGCGCTTAGTGTATGAAAAGCCAGTGTAGGTTTACTAAACGTGAACCTTATAGCTTTCTGCTGTCTCCTAAAGTGAAATCATACAAAAGTAAGATTTCTTGGGGCAAGTTAAATGCTAGATTTAAGTTGTCTATACAACTGGTGAATATGGAGAATCCGCCCAACTATCAAAATGAAATCCAAACAAAAAATTAAATATTGAATAAGTTGCCTACCCGAGATTTAGGATGTTCTAGTAGCTTGTGGTGCAGTATGAGCAGGGAGCCATAGCCTTTATCCTGGAACCCTGGCAATACTGTTGTTATCATTATTATTACTATTATTATTTATTATTGTTTAGGATCATTCAGTGTCCGTCTTTATTCATATTTTTGTTTTTATGAGAGTAGTTTAAAATGATGGGTTACTTTGGAGGTCTCAATGACAGTTTTGTGAGACTAATTGCCAGCCATTGATTACCTTTCTCCGGAATGGAATGGCTGCCACTGTATAAAAGAAGTTTGTTAATATATACACTTTTCCGTTCATCGTACCCATGCTTTCTTGCAAAACCACACACTAGTCAGACATTCCCTTCCCTTCACTGGACTAGGTGCCTTGGTGAGTGGTTGCATATTTGTCTGTTTTGCTATTTTTTAAGTAAAGGAATCTGGTAAGCTAACAGTAGCACTGAGCACTCTTTGAAGTGTTCACCAATGTAGCAATCTGCAGGTGTTACTGTAAACTGTTAACAACATTCAAAAGAATCAGTACAATACTTTATGTTTGTTATCCAAATCATTAGAACGCTGAGCTCTGTGGCACAGTCTGTTTGAAAGCACAACAGTGTGACTTGCTGTCAAACATTTTATTTCTGTTTTGTCTTTATTCAAAGGAAGGCTAACCACACAGTTTAAATGGTTTACCATTGGATACAGCAACCACTCTCTGGTTAAGTTTTATTTATGAACAGCCAATTAATTGAAATGTTTCAATTGGAATGCATGAAAACTTATCTCTCCAGGAGTTTGCAGATTTAGATTACTTCATATTAATTCCGGTATTGCGAATAAAACTTGTTTTTATGACACTTCACTTTTTCACAATTGTCAAGCTCTAGGAGAGAATGTTATTTGTTCTTTAATTCTTTTATGAATGGAAACAAATGTAGCAACTGTGGAAACTGTTGTCCTTGGGATCGGTATGTTCTTGTGTTGTCTGATAGTAGGGTCATTGTGCCTTTATAACACCTCAATCATTAAGCAGGACACTGCATATCAAAGTGTCAGAACAAAGGCTAGTCTCATACAGTTGACACAAAGAAAAAAATTTGCCACTGTTTACATTATTATACGGACGTTTTACACTTAAGACACGCTGCAATCAATTTAAAATTGATCTCAAATCATAGGTTTTGACTGCTTCTTATAATATGGGTCATTCATTTCTATTGAGACCATTGAGAGCATTCAAAATCTTTCAAAATGTGTTCTGTTTGCACACAAACATATATAGACAAATGTGCAAGTACACAAGTACTGTATGTCTCTTAATTGCAACTCTTTACAAAAAACAAAAGACACAGACAATAAACAGACGTCTATATGGCCACTTTTTGTTGATATATCAAATGATATGTAGTTGATAACAATTGCTTTTCCTTCAGGAATATTTGCACTTTATGACATTTGCCTACAATCCTTGTGCTAAACACACATGGCATCTTCCATATCTTAAAAGTTCCCAGTCCCTTAGTATTCCATTAATCCTGGAATACCGTGTTGTGAGTTTGAGTCAGACAATGAACCATGTTCAAGTATAAGAGCATCATGCAAGGGACGACGAGAGGAAAGTGCATCATAATGGCTGTTAATTATTACTATTGTGATAAGCAATGAAGGTAGATGCAATATAAGGATTGCAACATCGTCAGGGGTGCTAGATAACCTCAGACTGTTGAACAGTTGAAAGCAGTCAAAGGACAAGCTCGTTATTCAGTCCTCTGGCAAAGAACTTGACATCAACAAAAAGGTAAGACATGATAATGAGTATGTGATGTAGATTTACATGGATGTATGTAAGAATGCTGAAAACCTATGTATTCTGTTTCGCTGGGTTTGTATTTTGTATTTAGCTGTTAATGTTAGTATGTCAATCATACTGATTTAATTGTCAACCTCAGTATTTCTCCAGACTTGGCCCTCAGCATTGGGAGCCCAGAGTTCTGGCTGATGTGGTTAGCCTGTAGCTGCATAGGGACGTGCCTTTGTTGTTCTCTGTTAATGGTCGTTGAGAGGAATTGTTCAAAGGCAGCATGATAGGCAAAGGCTTAATGCAATGTGATTGACGGTTCTCAGAACCAGGGTGAGGTGCCACACATGTCCTCCAGAAATCTGGGCAAAATGAAGCGACCGGCAGCAAGGCAATACGTTGTGGCAAGGCCCGTGTACTCCGAGGAATCTTTTGCACAGGAACATGAAAAGACCTCTAGGCCAAGAAAGACACTGATACATCATGTCAAACAGTACTTAACGTAAGTATTGTAACGTTTTTAATGAGTTGAGGTCTGTGGGTGTTTACTAATCAAAAGAAGTGGCACTCACTTTCTCCAGCCCAGTCATCTTTGAATGTCTTGAGATTCAGTTTGCAAAACAAACTCTGGTGGTATTAAGCTGTGGTAGATCTTAATCCAAGACCCCAATGATGATTCTCCAAGATACAACACATGTATGTACAGTACCAGTCAAGGATTTGGACACACTTTCCTATTAAAGTGGCTGGTACTGCATATATTAGCTATTATTCTGCCAGACTGAAAGTGTGTTTTATTTGTGTTTCAGTTGTGACTCAAAACGGGTAAAAAATGCAGCACTCTCTCTTTTCCCAATAATTGGATGGATACGAATATATCGGCTGAAAGAATGGCTGCTAAGTGACATTGTATCTGGAGTCAGCACTGGATTGGTGGCGGTTCTGCAAGGTAAATTATAGAACAAAACTTTTTTGTCGATTTTGAAAGTTTTGTGAAAGTGTTGCTGGGGATGGGGACGCCTGGAATACCCTGCTAAGCTCACTGACACCTCAAAGAAAAATGTATGGATGAAAGTTTTGAGTTTATATTATGACAGCCTACCTGATAATAAACAACAAAATAAATGTTAAAAACTATAGAATAAAGAATGCCGAAATATGTTTTAGTTTCAATAAGTTCAACTAGTTAGACACAAATGACTAAATGGTACAGTGATGTCAATGATAGTTATGTAAGCATTCTATGTTTATTAGTCGGTGGTATCATGGGTATATTCCTGACAGCAACCCACCCTAATGCTTGCTTACAGTTTGGACTATGAACCTAATGTATTCATTTGTCAGTCACTTACAAAATGTATTATACAATGTCATGTGTGTGTGTGCTCTAACATCCCATACAAAGAAGCTTATATTGTTTTGTTCCTTTTCGTGTACTTAAATTACATTCTACAATGTTTTCTACTGTTGACAAGCAACACCAATTATAACGTATTTTTTATGTAATTAATAAAGTAGTACCATTGAAGTAAGCCACATTTACAAGCATATAAACAATTTGTACCATGCCAACCATTACTGGATGCTTAACTGTTTTAATCATTTAAACACACAAAACATTTATGATCAATTTCTATTTAATACATTGCATGACTCAGGTCTGGCGTACTGTCTGTTGGCATCTCTTCCCGCCTGGTACGGCCTCTTTACAGCATTCTTCCCAGTCATCATCTACTTCTTTCTTGGCACATCAAGACACATCTCCGTGGGTAAGTGTATGTGGGTATGAGTGTGTGCGTGCGTGTGTGTGCGTGTGAGAAAAAGTGACAGGGGGGAGGGGGGCTGTGCTTGTTTTCAGTACATGTGTTCTCGAAAGCACGTAGACCGTTTGCCAGTCAATTAATTTCCAACATTTTTGACAAGTCTCTCCAACTGGTCGTGTCTGTAGGTGCATTTCCTGTCCTCAGCCTGATGATTGGGGCGGTTGTTACCAGGCTGGTGCCGGACGAGGCCCCTGCGGTCAACATCACAGGGTTCGAAGGTCTGACTCGTGACGAGCAGAGGGTCATTGTGGCTGCTTCTGTGACTTTCCTCATGGGCATAATGCAGGTACAATTCACTTTGCCATGACACTTGAATTACTGAAAAATAATGTTCAAACACTTTTGCTGTGACTTTAGCTCCCTGTACTCATGTCTACCAGCTAGCCATGGGGTTGTTCCAGGTAGGCTTCATCGTCATGTACCTGTCAGACACTTTGGTGTCTGGCTTCACCACTGCAGCTGCCATTCACATCCTGGTGTCCCAGCTCAAGTTCATCTTTGGCCTGGTGGTTCCAGGACTCAGTGGGCCCCTCTCTATTATATATGTGAGTAGGACCAAGCAAATTCAAGCTCATGTGCCTCACTGCCTATGAGTTAAAAATCTACAATTATATATTTTAGATATGACATATCTTGTCCCGAAAAAGCCTGAAGCTTTGATGAGTGACAAAACATCTCAGGATTATTTAAATATCCTAAGACCTAGCGCATGCAAATAGATTATGGTTAACTGATACCGATGATATCCCCCCACAGACCCTTGAAAAGATATTTGTCCAGATCACATCCACCAACATATGTGACCTGGTGACGTCTATTGTGATCATGGTGGTGGTGTTCCTGGTAAAGGAGCTCAACGAAAGATACAAAACCAAGCTTCCTGTGCCCATTCCAATAGAGGTCATTATGGTGAGTGATAATCCATGGCATACCATTCTAAGAAATGTGAGTTGTCGTTTTAACTAGATTTACTGTAGGACAGGGTGGAGTACCTGGTGGACAGCATTGACCGAATTAATATCTCTGATGTGTCACTTTGCTGGCACAGGACCGTGCTGCAATAGACTGTGAATCTAGTCAATCATTAACCTGTTTATTACTTTCTTTATCATTCAGTCATTGGCTAGTACCAAGACAAATCAATTCCACCTCTGTGGTCAGATTACCTGTTTGATAAAAGCATCCTCTATTAGTACTACATATCAAATCCTACTTTTAAAGGAAATTCAAAATGTAGAATATATCCTTATATCACAATCATAATATTCATACATATTATATTGCCCTAGGTTGCTAAATGATACTATTTATTTGCAGACTGTCATTGCATGTGGGGTTTCCTATGCATTCAACTTTAATAAGAGGTATAATGTTGACATCGTGGGTCATATTCCAAGAGGGTAAGCCACTTATTTGGAAAACTGGGTAAAACAAATGTGTTTTGTTAATATAAACTGCCCATAACAACTTTCAACATCACATGTATTATAACAGGTATGAAGCTCCTATGGCTCCTAATCTTCAGATTTTCCAGGAGACAGCAGTTGAGGCATTCCCCATGGCCATAGTGGGCTTTGCTGTGGCCTTCTCTGTCGCAAAGGTCTACTCAGTGAAGCATGATTATGTCATAGACGGAAACCAGGTGAGTCATATCAACACTTTGCCTAAACCAGAGGGCTAGGGGACTTGGATTCAGATTTCAAAAAGAGATTGCCTAAAAATTCTATTAAAAAAAGTTAATTTAAGTTAATAAAGTTAAGTTTTTTTGGGGGGGGGCGGGGGATAGGAACTCATCGCTTTTGGCGCAAGCAACATATTTGGGGCCGCCTTCAAGACATTTGCAGCAAGTACTGCTCTATCAAGGAGTGCAGTTCAAGAAAGCACAGGTGGCAAAACTCAGGTACTTTGCAACAACGTTATTAGTCAAATGTGTACATCTCTCTAGTATCTAAATCTTATGACAGAAATAATTTACTGCAAAGTGATAACCTTGTTAGAACAGTATGAACTTGATTTGTGAAAAGGTCATCCAGGCTGTGTGTCTTGCAAAAACCTATTGTTAGATGATTTGTGTTTCTGTAATGCGGTGTAATTGAGCCCAATCATATCTGGTCCTAAGCAGATAATAAGTTCATAAAACAACACATCTGTATTTCAGATTGCTGGTTTACTGTCCGCTATCATTGTCATGATAGTCACCTTGGCCGTTGGATTTTTATTGGAGCCGCTCCCAAAGGTGAAATCAAAAATAAACTGATAAAGGATTTCTGCAATATCACACGAGTGTAACATCATGACCTTTAACCTCTGCTTCAATCAGTCAGTGTTGGGTGCAGTAGTGATTGTAAACCTGAAAGGGATGCTAATGCAGTTCCGTGAAATTCCATACCTGTGGAAGAAGGACCGTCCAGACTGTGTACGTTTATACAGTACTTTCACTTCAAAGACTATATTCCAAATCAGGTGTTCACTTGCAAAACCTGCTAAATTAGAATTAATGAAATATTAATTAATAATTCTACCCCCAAACTTTTTATTCCCAAAGTTTTTAATTTGACTTTGTAATTTAAACTGAGCAATTGTGTTTTGATTTTCATGATTTTAAGTGGATTGTCACCTTGAAGCGTCATGTTGGCCATCAAAATCAATAATTGACTCTGCAGCTGGCCTTCTCAAATATTTAGAAATAACATTAAGATGTACTTTGTCGGTTTAACTAGCTCACAGCGTCTTTCTCTCTACCACCAGGTGGTGTGGCTGGTGACCTGCCTGGCTTCCACCCTCCTTGGGCTGGATCTTGGCCTGGCTGTGGGTCTGGGAATTGAGCTGCTCACCGTTGTCTTTAGGACTCAGTTGTATGTAACATTATCAACAAAGATTTAAATGTGAATTGGGTAGTTTCTTGATTTACACATAAAAAGACAGAATGCATTTGTGCAGGGCAGAGTCATGTGTGTAACAACTATTATTCATGGACGATTCTAATCTTGCTCCCATCTTTTTATTGCAGCCCACGCTGTAGTGTCCTGGCTAATATAAAGGGAACTGATATCTACAAAGACAGAAAAGACTATTTTAGTGACGTAAGTGAGGGGTCCTGTTTGCACAGATTTTACATTGATGCATACAGCAGTATAAAAAAAATTGCACGCTTGTCATTCTCATTTCAGATATATGAGCCAGACGGTGTCAAGATATTCAGGATTCCCTCACCCATATTCTTTGCCAATATTGAGTTTTTCCGCTCTAAACTGGTGGAATACGTAAGCAGCCTTTATGAAACTGACCCAGATTAATTTCAATCAAAATAAACACCATCATTTGATAGAAAATAATACAAGACTAAATTGCTGAAATAGAAGCTAAAGCTGCACGCACAGCCATGAGGTTAAATGTGAATTGAAGTGTTGCAATCCGTTTATAAACATGTTACATTTGTTCTGATTAGAATTAAAACATTAGACGTCAGTAACTGAAGGATTGTCAGCACAAGCTACATCGTAGATTAAGACCGGCCTGTTCATTCCATGTCTTTGTTCAATCTTTTTATCAGATTGGATTTAATCCCTTGAGGGTGTTGCGAAAAAGAAACAAAGCCATAAGAAAGATTCGGAAACTTCTAAAGAAAGGAGACCTCCAATTGACATCCGTGAGTAATGCCTTGACTCCTAGACTTATAGCCTCATGCCAATGCCAAATTGTACCCTCTTAATTCATACATATGAAATCATGCACCTTTTTATTCTGCACTAAAGTATAATACCACAGGTTATGTTGATTGTGGGCTGGACATGTTTCAATACCACTCAAAAATGTAATGTGACAGCATTTGATAACCAGTATCTATCTAAACCAAAAACACCCCATAATGAATCTAAATCGTTTCTATCTCTCTTTCTATAGAATGGTTTTCTGGGGACTTCATGTAAATCCACTGATATGTCAGAAGATGAGAGCAATATGGATGGTCTGGACCTGCCAACTGACTTTAAGGATCTACCTGTTCAGATCAATTGGAACTCTGAGCTTCCTGCAAACATCTGTGTCCCCAAAGTTGACCTCCATAGCCTAATCCTAGACTTTGCTGCAGTCTCTTTTCTGGACATCTCAGCACTAAAGGGACTTAAAGCAGTGAGGCTCATATTGTTTCTAATGAAGAACATAATATAAAAATGTAAAAAGTACATGTTATTTAATAGAATAGTAAATAATAATAAATAAAGTAAACTTTATTAAACCATATCTATTGAATATGTGATGTAGAGCACTGACGTTTACATGTGTACATCAGGCCCTGAAGGAGCTCATCCGGGTTGAGGTTGACGTTTACATAGTGTCCTGTGATGGTAAGTCAGTTGTGTAGTGGTTCTAAAGAAAAATATTGATCAAAACTTGATTGCTAAAAATATATCTGACAACCGACTACATTTTCACTAAATTATCAATTAAAACATTAAACTTAGATAATTTTGCTGATGCTGTTTGGTAGTGTATATCCTGGAGAAACTGCAAGACTGTAACTTCTTTGATGAGGAAGTCCTTCCATCAATGTTCTACCTAACGCTCCACGATGCCATGCTACACATCCTGGAAAGATGTCCAGAGCCAATGAGTTATAAATCTGGCAGTGAAAAGGTAAACAGAGACTGTACCTTTAACAAGGAGTGAATCGTTTCTTTAAAACCCCTTTGATGCATTCAGTAAGTAATTCCATGTTATAATAAATGCTCTGATCTTCAAGGTTGTTACAACAGTCACAACCCTCCATCAAACAAATGGACGAAGCAGTTTGCGCAGCAGAGATAGGATTGTAAGTAACAGAGAACAGTTCTTTTTATACTTACATCGAGTCTCATTGAGTGATTTCCCTATTATTTTCAAATTGATCATTCACTG
Source organism: Galaxias rostratus (assembly GCA_036024795.1). Taxonomy (NCBI): domain Eukaryota; kingdom Metazoa; phylum Chordata; class Actinopteri; order Galaxiiformes; family Galaxiidae; genus Galaxias; species Galaxias rostratus. The sequence goes on along the minus strand of JAVQJS010131945.1, from coordinate 24,253 downwards.
CAGTTTGTGTACCTCTTCTCAGGTTTCCGAGCCAGAGACCAAGTTGTAATTTCAACAGTCTTTGAAGATTTACTTTCTTAAGAAACAAGTCTATATAAAATATGCAATGTATTTTGAATCATTATTGTGAAGCAAGTATGTAGAGATAAATATTAGTTCATGTTTAATGTATGTGCAATTTAATTTAATATGTAATATGCAATTGAATGTACATACATCGTTTGGTATATTTATTTTCAGAAATGAAAGTAATCATAACCAACAGAGGTTACTGTCTTTAAGCTGTCCTTTTATACTGTAAATATTGATTTTATAGAAAAGTGAAATATGTCAAGATGATTTTTTTTTTATTTGCTTTATTACCAGTTTTGTGTTAAGGATGAACACAATTTGGAATAAATTGCTGCTAGCTGTTGAACCCTGTCTGATCATTTATCAAACTAAAAAAAAAAATCTCTTAAAACATTGTTACACTGTCGGGCTAGCATACAGACAGCATGCCTTTTTAAGCCTATGTTTAACTAAAGTATGAAAATATTGGTGTTTGCTGTTTCTGTACTGTTGTCTTACTCTGCTTACAGGTTATATCATATTCAAAATGATATAAGCAACTTTCCTAAACTTAATTTGTAATCTAGTGCAAATCAGTAAACAATACATAAATCAGTAAACAATACATACTGCATAAGAACTGTAACAACTATCAAGATGCAAAGAATCCCATTATACCTACAAAGTACATCCTCTCACAATGGCATGTTTTTCACGTTCAGACACAACTCAGAAAACGGGTTCGTTAAAGCATATCTAGGATTGCCTTCATTGAAGCATTTCATGCTAGGAACTGCTTGCCTTAAAAGTTGGCAACTTTACAGTTTCCATCAGTAGGTGGTTATCTGCCAGGACAGCTCGCTCAATCATTGGTAAGTAAAATACGCTAGCAATTAAATGTAGGTAAACATTTCATATAATCTGTACAATTGTTTCTTTATCACACTCTCTATGGCTTAATTACCCAAAGGAAAATACACATCCTTGCTTAAGTGTGTAATTTCACATCATCAAATTCGACTGTAGTGAAATATTAACTGAGATTACTGTTGTAAATTGCTGATTTTATTTCAGCAATGATCTTTGCAGAGACAAAAAGACTTGCATCACAGGATATGAGATCATTGCCTCATTTCACATTCGGCATATGGTGTATTTAGAATTTTCTTGTTAAATCAGGTCTATTTGCGTTTTAGTCATGGTTAAAAAAACAACCTATCTTTGTGGTAGTCCAACTTGTCTATGGTTATAGCCGCATTTTGGCTTTTGAATCCAATCTATTGTCTTAAACTACAGAACAAAGTTTTTGTTGTTGTGTGGACATTTAAAGCCCTATTTGTTCTGATGTATGTATACAATTCCATCTAATATCAACATATTTAAATATTGCTGAAAAGAAAGCAACAACACAATGCACAACCATTAATAATCCAACTGTCCTGCAACAGTTTAGTTACACCAATGGTTGATTTTCATTTGCAGAACAAATATCTTATTTTGGACTGTGGGCCCCACTTCCTATTATCTAATGCAAGTGGTAAAATATAGGCAATTGATTTGAGACAAATTATTTCTACATTTGAGAATGGCCCTGTGTTCATGCAACATGTAATGTGTGGTAAGGTTTCAATAAGGTTTACTGAAATGAACAGCCCACAGGATATTAAAGTACATCTTTTACCTTATATCTTTACTTTGTCTGAAAATAATTGTAAAACTTGAAAAAACTGTTAGTACCTATAAGGTATCACATATCAACTAATCTCATTCAACAATTAAGTTGTTGGATATGACCATATGCAAGCACATATTTTGTGCATTCATTATAACCCCGTATTTTTATGTACTACAAAACATTTATAAAGGATCTAACCACCGTCTATGCCAAACTAATGAAACACACACTTGAAGTTGTAAGGCTTCTCAGGTTTTATAAGGGAGTCTTGGAGGAGAAATGTCTGTAATAACCGACCTATAGTGCCATTTTATATCAAATATTTAAACTTTGCTACTACTAGCTGCCAAAGTTTGCCGAGATGACACAAATGTTTCAATTGTAGCAGTAGAGATCATAGAAAAATCAATGTGAAAAATTAGCAATGCTTCAACAGTATGGAACACTGAGGAGAGGGAGAACTCTTTAAGCTAAACATTTATTGAGATTTTAAACTAACATATTTTAAGATACAGGTAGATTAAATAATGACAAGTAGACCTATAGGTATAGACCATGAAAGAAGTTGAACAATGAACATTTTAAACTAACACATTTGCCACAAACTTATTAAAATTTGTCATATGCCACCCTGAGGTTCACTATCACATTATTTAAACCAGTGGTGCGGAATAGGGTAACATAATTGAACCATTGCCCCTCATTCAAATGGGAAATTACTGATAGTAAGGCCTGTATCGTGACTGATCAGGATGGTGGGGCCCTGGCATTTGACCTTGAGGTGGAGGACCCTGCATTCGTGGGGGTGGTGGACCCCTTGGGGCATTCCACAGCCCTGGGCTAAGCCCTCCAGGCTGGTTGAATGGTGGACTGAGAGTACCCTGGTCTTCAGGAAACTGCTGCATTGAGTTTGGATTGTAATGATGGGGTGGGGGGGCATTGACTGGAGGACCACCATGTTGGGGTGGAGGCCCAGGTGGTGGATGGTTCATGTAGGGGGGCATCTGACCCATGATGTGTCCCGGCGGTGGAGTGATAGGCGGGGGAGCAGATGACATGGGCGGGGGAGGTGCCTGGTTGTATACCATGTGGGGTGTTCCAGAGCCCTGTGGTGGGTGCTGCATGGGGTGGTTGATAGGTGGTGGAGGAGGAGGTGGAGGGCCATAATGCTGTTGTGGTGGTGCCATCATATGGTGAGGGTGGGACACTACAGGCGGCTGGCCAGGATAATCTCCAGGATGGTGGTGAGGAGGTGGCGCGGGGCCTGGACCAGGCGGGAGGGGATCACGAGACGAGGCAGAGGATGAGTCATCCTGGATGGGCACGGTAATGAGGTTGCTGTGCTTACGCGTGGTCACTGTAGCTATGCGGAATGTCTCCTGAGCCGAAGGGGGTGGTGCTTCATGTGCAGCCGGAGGAGGCTGACTGTAAGGATCGTGACTACCATGCTGAAGAGGAGGTGGAAGGTGCACATGGGTCTTAGGGAGGTGGGGTGGCGGTACCCGGAAGCGGTCCGGAACTTCAGAGGCTGGAGGCAGGTGTACAGGCTCCGGTCGGCCACTGGCCGCCTTGGCTGCCCTCATGTGGCGATGATTGACATGGGCCTGTAGGTCCCGCTGAGATAAGTAGGTGCGTTTGCAGCCTTGAACAATACTGCACATGTAGAGGGAGCCCCTAGTACACTGCTCAATGCGCTGGACTGGGTCTGTGCAGCTGAAGAGCTGTAGACTGAACATAATTTCATGAAAAATAATCAAGGACGATAGCAATAAAACAACATTGAATGAAGTATTGATATCAGTAATCATGGAACCGTAAATAAACATTGAAGCATATTCCTACCCGGGACACATCTTGTCTCCTTTCTTTTCATGGAGCAATGCACAATCATAGCAGAATACATGCTTACATGGGATCTGAGGAACATAAAGGCATCATTAAAAATGGGTCACAGCCATAGCCTTTCTTTTTAGTAGTACATTATAATTTTAAAGAGACCTACCATCCGTCCATATAATCTAATTGGGAGGCCACATTTGTCACAGAAGTGAGCTGGAATGTCATCTTTTTCCCCAATCACATTCAACTGTTAAAAAACAGCAACATTGGTATTATAAAACTTCATGCCACTTAACATGTTTATTTTCTCGATCAAAGAATATTTTCACACTGTACAAATATCTAAAACTGACACACCTTATAGTCCCAAAATATTTGTTGAGGAAACCTCCTTTGACTGGCAAAGACATCCCCAGCCTTGGCGCCACAATCAAACCTTTCCTCTTGCTTAAAGCCAAATTTTTCTAGAAACAAGCAAAAAAAAAAAACAGACACAGAAACCATGAACATAGCATTAGATAACAGTTAAAAATGGAGGAGTGCTCATTTGTCATGTCATTACATATAAATGATCTTATCCAAAGCAATAATTAAATTTTGTTTCATGAAATCATCAATGCACTATTCACTGCAATTCTTTTTTGCTTATTCAAGTTTGAAGTCTTATTCAAGTTAGAATACACAACACCAATTTGCACATAAGATATGTACATCAATATATCATTACAATTTACATTAAAACAAACTTTAAATTATTGTCATCCATACAATTTGGGAATAGACAAAAAAGTCCTTTAAAAAAATAAATTTAAAAAATTACTTCTTAATTCATGACAACAAAGAACATATTCCACATTATGAACATTGGTGTGAATGTAATTATGCTCAATGTAAGAATACCTTCTTCTCCAGCCTGAGTTTTAGATGGTCTGCTTGTAGATCTTTGCGTTCGAGTAACTGGTTTGCTCCTGATAGGCTGTTTCGAAATGAGTTTGATAGGGATGCGTCTGCGGACATCTGGGCCCCCTAAACTCCCCGAGCCGTCTGATCCTTGTAAATCATTATCTGCAGAAATGGGGAACATTGATAATATCAATAACAATTAATCCACTCTTTCACGCTACCTAGCGACAACTCTTACTTGCGGGCTTACCAATGGCGGGACAAAACTCAGGAAACATTAGGGTGTGCTAACATACGTTCCATGTAATCTATAAATGAAACACTGTAATCATATTTTATCCACTCTACCAAGACAGTATCTTATATTGTGCATCTCACACATATTTAACTAGTAATAACGTCATCAGTTCCTTGGAGACGAAAGCATGTTCGCCTCAATCCTTGTCCTGGCTTTAAATACAAGCGCACTTCTCGATCCGTTTTCTTTTCTGCACATATGTTAGCTTAGCGTAACCTCACCAATGAGAAACAGAAAGACACAAGTTTACATTTACAGGAGAACACAAACATACATTTAAATAGTTTGGAAAAGTTACTAAAACGATAGCTAACATTTTAGCAATGACAGTTTTGCTTGAAATTGCAATTTGCAAGCAATCGACGTTTTCTAAAAATGATTGGCTAAATTTAGCTAGTATAATGAATTCAAACGCTAGCGTACACTTAACTATGGCTATGCTAACCGTGGCTAATAGTAATGGAGGCCGCGCCTTATACACATGAATACAAAAAAAAATCGTATTAGTAGCTCAGTAATAACATTTGCCGTCATTAGAATAATCTAAGTGGTACGAAGTAATCCACTAACGTTGGCGAAAATATTAAATAACCCAAAACTGTCAATCTGATCGTAGAGTTTGCTTACCACTTTGGTCCATGATGATCCACCGAGGTGCAGTGTGGGAAAAAATCAGAAGAGGGGAAGAGTTTCAGTTTGACTTGAATGCATGTTATAATTAACTAGAAGGTCTGGACACTTAATCACACTTCTTATTTTTAAACTTTTTTAAACACTTAATTTTAAATCCTCATCTTGGCTTTAATGTGTTACGTAATTATAATTTTTTTCAGGATAAACTATGAGTGGTGACATCGGCTCTGAATAAGATTATACAGTTTATATTTGGTTGTTTCTGTGTTAAAATTAGCTGCCGATTCATTCATACTTATAACTTTACTTAAGTGGAAGCTTCGTTTTCAGAAGACGAAGTTGCATATACAATACAAACTAAACGGCACTAGTTACAGCACGTGCTTCACTCGTAATAAACTCAAGTCTGGAAGTTATAATCCCCCGAACAGGCAACTGTACTTGCTTTAGTACAGTAGAATGATTTACAAAGATTTAATGGCCGCAGAATGTTTTCAAAGATTTAGTCGCCGTTCAACTCAAGTGTTTGTCGCTCGGTGCGGCTCCTAGTGGTCAGTTGTGTTGCGCGCTGGTACTGGTCTCATCTAGCGTAACATCTCGCCATTTTGATTCGAAAATATGACTTTTTCCTGTTTAACATGCTGGAGTTTGGCTAGCATTCGAATTAGTTATCGCTAGCTAATTTACTTTTACAAAAGGGTCAGTGATACTGAATATCTACCGAGCCATTAAATGCGGATACATGCTTTGTTTTTTTTAAAAAGCACCGGGTGAGAGATTTTGAGCTCAACTAGTCGACGTTTAACGCTAGTTGAATTTAGCTTACGCTATAGCACAGGGAGCTAGCTATAGTAGTGGTGCTATCTGACCCTTTCAAAACAAATCACTCGTTTAAATAATCAACGTTATCCAGCCGAGTTTACGTTAGTTTACTTAACGTAAACCAGACAACTGCATCGCAGCTATTACGCTGCACATACTTGGATTGCAAGCCGTTTACGAGGTATGTCCTGTTGCTGTTTCGCCGGCCATTGCTAACTAGCTAATTTAGCTAGGGAGTAACTAAGCTTTATCTAACTTTGTTGGAGGTAGCTTATAAGCTTGTGTGATAACAAACGTTAGGTAGCCACTTAGCTCATAAACTCGACAAAGAAAAGCAGTATCTGAACTGGTTGCTAATGTTGCAGAACTAGTTAGAGACTTGCATGCCCGATTTGGAAAATACAGGGACGTAGAGATTGTGGCCAGTACTCGAGGTGAAAGCTAACGTAACGCCAGCTAGGTAGTAATTTAACACCACTTGCTGACAAGTGACTTTACGACTGTTAACTGATAGTTTTTGACTTCGGGTGTGCCTACTGAACCTCAGTTAAAAACTACTGGTTAATGGTCTGGACCTTCTCTGTATGTACTGACCCTCTAACCAGTAGCTTAGCCTATGTGGCCTACTCTGTGGGTTACAGCCCACCACAGCAATATAACGTCGTGAGTCCAAGTCAACACAACTTGTGCGGTGTTGTTGAGCTCAGTCAGACATCGTTAGTAGTGTGGTGGTGTATGGCGAAACTAATCTTAAATCGACGTTAGCAACAAAGCAGTACGTTACGGTTCAATTTTATAAGCGATCCTTATGTAATAGTTATATTTAGAGTAGCTGAATTGGAGTATAAAATACGATTTGTGCCATGATCATATTCAAATTCAGGAGTAAAGTTCTTTGCAGAAGTTTTTCCGCGGTGACTAGAAGTAAACAGATCCTCTTCAGGCTGTGTTGATGTGTACTTCATTCCCAGGCTACAGTAGATCAATTTACATTTCTGCACAAATAGGTTTTAGCTATTCTTTGTCAGACCGTATTGCTCAGCAACCATAAAGATACATTGAACTTCGCCCACCCTTTCTTGTAGAACGATTATTTGAAATGTACAATGTTAAACCTTTGTGTTTTAATTAGTTGCGCTTTGTATTGAGTATCTTTTTTTTAACGCACAGGATGAACAAATATGGTACTATAAACGATATAATTTGAAGTCATTGTTATTGTTGATGATGACGATGATGATAATAATAATTCTTCATCATTATATTTTTTTCATTATAATGAAGGTATTCCGGTCCAAGAAAGTAACTTGAAAGTATGTCCAGAGAAATTGCTTGATATAGGCTATACAAGTTTAAAAGAACACAGCTATTGTCCGCTGATGTGACAGTAGTGATTATGAGATTATGGATATGTTTTGTACATATTTGCTCCGATCTTTTCTGACTACAAGATTGCCTAATTGTATATACACCATAGGTTCATAACCTTAAAGCGGTGTCTTTTGTGTTATTGGCCTGTTTGTTATCTTTTATAGGCTACAGTAGCATGTTTGCTGTTTGCTCTTAGTGAGTGCTATTTTGGTTTCAGTCAACAGCAGTCAATCGGAACAATATCACAAGGGTGCCGTGCCTGGTTGTTTCACTTGTTCGTGTGTTTTCTAAATGAGTGTCAGATGGCCACGGCTGCACTGACATTGCAGGACCCTTCATATAGAAACAGAATTAGGAGGAAGCGTTTAGATTTCCTCTTTAGTTTTTGTATTGTGATGGGTAGGTCACTAGACCTGTTCGCAATAAGTTTTTTTTTTTTTTTTTAAGGCGTGTCACATTTTCTTTTCTTTTAACTATAAAGCCATTAACTAACCTTCTGTAATTGTGTGTACTATTTGTTGTTCATAACTATATGCCCGTTCAATTGCCTAGACTTTTTCGGATTGCTGTTTTCAGGTCAACTTTCCGTTCATTAGATTTAGGTCTTTTATGTCGAGAGTGCATAGCAAAATTAGGATGTTTAGTGACTTGTTTGTTTTTGCATAGCATCTTACACAGGTTTTCAAATGTAAATAAACAGGCCCATTCATTATTATTCAACACACTGCAGTGTTCACTTTGGGTAATGTACATGATACTACAGTCATAAAACGGAAAGTTCCATAGAAGGCATGGCTGAGTACCTCTGCAAACATTAGCTTTATCCCCCTCCCAAGCAGCATCTGCACAGTCTGACCTCTGGTGAATGTTGGACCGTGTCATGACCTTTAAACTAATGAGCCTGATTAGCCTCAAAACAGTTCAGCAAGCATCGATAAAGAATGCTTTGGTGTATGGGAACAGGGACTTTGACTTCTGTGGCAAGTGGCTCAAGATAATATTAGCCATTTTCTTACCCTAACTTGAATTAGGTATAGAAAACATTAATGTTTGCGGTTTAGACAGGCTACATAATGGCAAAGCTGAATCTCAATCTCACGTACATATTTCCGGCTTCATACGTTTAATAATGGTCTATAACGCATTTAGAACAGAATTATTTTTAATTTATTGTCACAGTTTTTGCTACTCTTATTTTTAAAACACATGTCAATTATCAATGTTTTGTATTCCACTCAGGTTATGGTGAGCCCTTCTGCCTCTCAGCTGTTCAGGAGGCCTACGTTATAAGAGGATACCCATGCTGATAAATGCCCGGCCTCAACAAGCTCTCTGCCGTCTCCACAAACACAAATGCCTGCCTGCCCGTGTGGGAGGTCTGAATAGAGATACCTACATTATTCTATACCCTGGTATGGACGTTACCCTTGAATGTCATGACCTGTGTTGTGGGCTCAAATGCAGTTATATTAAATTGGGGAGGGTGATTGTATTTTATCTCTGTGTTTGAATGGATCAGTTTCTCTTTATTTTATGCAACTCCGATATTAAGTTATTTCCACTTCTCTTCTTCCCATTTCTGCTCATTGACCCCCCCCCTTGCTCTCTCCACTCCCGTTCTGTTGTTCTGCGGCCCAGGGCTGTGCCCCCTGTCCCAGCGGCCATCATGTTCTGGAAGTTTGACCTGCATACCACCTCCCACATCGACCAGCTGCTGGATCGAGAGGACGTGACGCTGCGCGAGTTGATGGAGGAGGATGATGTTTTGCAGGAGTGCAAGGCCCAGAACCGCAGGCTGCTGCTCTTCCTCTCCCAGGACCTTTGCATGCAGGAGCTAGTCAGCCTCATCACCACAGAGCCCCCTACTGACCTGGAGGAAAAGAGCCGCTTCAAGTAAGAACATAATAGTTGGGAATGTGAGAGGAGAGAATAGTTATTTTTAAGTGAAAAGGCAGAACTGTTAAAGTCTAAATCTGTAAAATCTGTAAGTTTTATGTTTGTGCTCTAATGCTCTTCGCCATGGAAAACTGGTTTTGCTGCCCTCAAGGTACCCCAACATTGCCTGTGAGCTCCTGACATCAGACGTATCCATTATCAATGACAAACTGGGTTCCGATGAGTCTCTCCTAGAGAAGCTGTACCACTTCCTGGAAGAAGACCCACCTCTCAACCCGCTCTTGGCAAGCTTCTTCAGCAAGACCATTGGTAATCTCATCGCTAGAAAAACTGAACAGGTGAGGCCGGTAAGTTAAATAATACTTTTCAGTGGAGATGGTGTGGCTTGCTTCATGTCTATCATGACCGCACATGTTTCTCCCACCAGGTGATCTCCTTTTTGAGGAAAAAGGAAGGCTTCATTGGCCTGGTGCTAAAACACATTGATGCCTCCGCTATGATGGACCTGCTGCTTCGCCTCATCAGCTGTGTAGAGCCTGCTCCCTTGAGGCAGGAGGTGCTCAATGTAAGATGTGTGGATGGGTGCATTTGGGACTGTGCTGTCTTGTTGTTTTTTTTAAACATGACTTAGCGGCTTAGTTAGGACGGCTGGCACCACAATGAATTATTTTTCTCCTCTAGTGGCTGAATGAAGAGAGGCTAATCCAGAGACTCACTGAGCTCATTCACACAGGCAAAGATGAAGAGGTAAGTGTGAGATTACGTTCTGGTTGTTATATATCCGTTACTGGACATTTTAATATTTTTATGAAGCACTTCGTGTAAAGTTATATGGGTTGACTTTTGGTTTTCTTTGCAGAGACAATCGAATGCGTCTCAAACACTTTGTGACATAATACGCCTTAGTCGAGACCAGGCCAATCAGATGCAAGAGAATGCAGAGGCTGACCCACTATTGACTGTGCTAGAGTCGTGAGTCTTGTCCTCTGTTTTTAGCACTATAAATGTCTTTCTTCTGCTTTCTAGTTCTAAGCAAATCCTCATAAGTATATGCGCTATTGGTGCACTTATTCAAGCTGCTGAAAGTTTAATCGTCAGCATTTATTTAACTCCCCTTACCAGTGTTCATCCTGATTTGCTTGGGTTTCAGGCAGGAAAGTGTGGCAGGGGTTTTGAAAACAATGTTTGATGGAGAGAGGAGCGAGGCCTCCATCGTTAATGGAACTCAAGTGCTACTTACCTTGCTGGAGACCAGGAGGTCTGGGTACGAGCTCCTCTTGTCAAATACGCAGTCATTGATCTGACCTCATTCCAACCTTCCCGTTTCATCATGATGTGTTCCTTTCTTTGACGTGGCAGGTTGGAGGGGCTGATGGATCTGTATTCTCAGGGATATGAAAGGTCTTACACTGTCAACAGCAGTATTTTACATGCCATTGAGCCCCACTTGAAGGACTTCCAGCAGCTTCTCCTTGACCCCCCTAAGGTACGGCAATACGTCTCCCTCCCCCCCAAGCACATCATGTTGACCTTTGTGTTCCATGTGGTCTACAAAAGCTTTTTTTATTATAAAACATATTGAATGTATTTTCCTTAGCTTAGATGCACTATCTTCTGCCTACCCAAATCTATTTTGTCAGTAAAGCAAGTGCTATGTTGGTCTGTGCAGAAAAGTGCAATACTGACGACCATTGGCCTTCTGGAAGAGCCCCTGGGTAACGCCCGCCTCCACGTGGCCCGTCTGGTGGCTGCTCTGCTGCAGACCAGTGCTCCCAGTATCTATCAGGAGCTCTGCAATCTCACCACCATGGACCTCTTACTGGTACAGCAGGCCTGTCATACTCATGGGCAGGGCGAGTTAAGAGCCAAGCCTTCTGAAAACAAACGACCACTCTGCTCCACTCTTTACAACCGTTGTCTCTGTCTGTGTTCACTCCTCCCGTCCATCAACAGGATCTGTTCTTCAAGTACTCCTGGAATAATTTCTTGCACTTCCAAGTGGAGCTGTGCGTGTCCTCCATCCTGAACCACTCGGCCCCGGAGGAGCGGCAGAACCCGGGCCTCCATAACCACGAGGAGAAGGCTGCTCCTCCAGCTCCAGAGGCCCAGGAGGATGGAGCAGAGCCCCCAAAGGCCAACGACAAAGAGGCCTCCATCCACAACGCCATGGTGGCACATGTAAATTATTTACTTCCTTCTACATCTGGTTACTGTTTGAAATCCCTTTAACTGGTACAAGTGAGACTCTTAAAGTGACCTGCTGTGCCTGGGTCATTTTCAAACTCTTTCAACCATCCCAGTGCATGGCTCAAGCCTTTACCTCCTTTGCTGTCTCATCCATCAGCTCTTCCAGAAATGTCAGCTGGTACAGAGGATCCTGGATGCCTGGGAGGAGAACGATAAGATCCAGTAAGGGATTTTTTGCACAATCAAGTTGAATACTCTTGCCCCTTTCAATTCCAAGTTGTTGTAAAGCTGTGTATGTGATGGGATTTATTTGGTCTTATTTACTATCTTCTAACTGGGTTCCCTCGACTGTCCCCAGGGCTGAGGGTGGCTGCAGGAGAGGAAACATGGGCCACTTGACCAGGATTGCTAATATGGTGGTACAGAACCTGGAGAAAGGGCAGGTCAAGTCTCAGATTAGTGACCTCATCAAAGGTGTGTGTGCATGCGCACATTTCCCCCTAACTGCTGAATGGCTTTGTGGGTTGTCCTAAAGAGCTAATGTGGTTGTGTTGTGTGGGTTCCAGAGTTGCCAGAGGACTGCAGAGGCCGATGGGAGAGCTTTGTAGATGAAACCCTCAGAGAGACAAACAGAAGAAACACAGTGGAGCTGGTAAGTGACCACATCTTCAGCGAACTCTTCATCTATGTGATAGCCAACTTGTAGCAATGTTTTTTTACTTTTATTATTGTCCAGGTGAGCACCCACAATATGCACTCGTCCAGCGAGGACGATGACATGGAGAGTCCCTTTCCCAATGACCTTTCACTGCAGCAGGTAGGACTAGACAAGGTTTCATAGCAACATAGTTTACGTTTGCCTTTTAGCGAGACACACTAAGTTGTGTTTTTTTGTCAGGCGTTCTCGGACTATCAGATCCAGCAAATGACTGCCAACTTTGTAGACCAGTTTGGGTTCAATGATGAGGAATTCAGTGAACATGATGAAAATATCAAGTGAGCAAGCTAATATATGTAATATGATAAAATATTGTTGATATTATTAGTTGGTTTACAAAGTGACATATCTTCATGTTTTTTCTCTTCTCTGCTTAGTGCCACCTTTGACAGAATTGCCGAAATTAACTTCAATCTAGATGCTGATGATAATAGTGTAAGGAACTGTTTCATTCTTGATTGTGAATTTCAGTGATTTACAGTCAGATTTAAAAGAAGAATGGAAACTACAAAACATATTTGGCTGTATAAAAAAGAATTGTATAACTAATCAAATGTTGCTAAAAATGTAAATATGCAATTTGTACGACAGGCCAATGCAGCAGCCTTTGAGGCCTGCTGTAAAGAGAGAATACGCCAATTTGATGATGCTGAAGAGGAGGAAGACATTTGGGAAGAGAAGGAGATAAACTATGCAACGCAAATCAAATCTAGAACAAGGTAAACATCCAATGAGCCCAACAGACCCTTCTAGAGATTCATCTTTGGTATGAAGAGAAGGGGCTTACAACTGTCAATGGAAATGTTTCCCAACCGTTTCTTCTGTCTCTCTCCTGTGCTTTTGGATTGGTGCCTGTCAGGTTTGGTGTGTCCCACACGTCGGAGAACAGCTCCAGAAGCAGCTTGGAGAACGGGGGACGCGAGCGGGACCGCGGGTCGGGCTCCGAAGAGGATGAGGATGAGGACGAAGACTCCAGGCACAGCGACTCTGGGAGCCCAGAAGACAGCAAGGACACACAGAGTGAGTCTGGATCCCACTGCTGAGTGCGCTAGCCCTCTACCCCCCCCCTAATTTAAAATGTGCGAGTGATGGGGGCGGGGGCTCTTATACCATATGTCTGGTAAAATGTGTTTGTTTGTGTTGCTTTTTGACAAGGTCCAGGTTGGACAGCAAGTTTCGGGGAATCTGGGGCAAACTCGACATCCCCAGCCCCAAAGGGTTGGGAATCCCCTGATGCAAATGCAGGAGAGACAAAGGCCACAGGCTGGGCCAATTTCACTGAGTTCCAGCCTTTCAATGGGTATGTTGAAGCACACAGAACACAACTTTTATCTGCCTGATTCCAAACAGCATCAATAACATAAAAAATAAATAATTATTAAGAGATATTAGGGCTTTAAGAACATTTTAGTCCATAATGTCCAGCTGTGGGTGTTCCTTTGCAGCAGTGCGCCTAGATGTAGCTCTCCTGAGAACTCAGGCAGCTGTGATTTAGAGAAACAAGCCAAATCGAACCAAGACAAGAGTGGTGAGCTGATGACTTTGTTGGAACTTTAAGCCATTTCCTTTTCAGGTAAATGATTGATGCACATGCTGTACCAATGCTTTGGTAAAGAGCGTGCGTTTGTTTCTGTGTCCAGCGGTAAGCCCCTCTGCCGGTGCGTGGCAGGGGGCGGAGGGCAGGAAGGTCCCCTTGGTGGCCTCAGACAGCAGCTCCTCTGGGGGCTCCGACACTGAGGAGGAGGAGAAGGCTGCTGCTGCCGCAGCCACTGCCGCCAACTCGCCAACCGCCAGCACCGATGCCAACAAGAAAGCGGATCCCAAAAGGTGGGCAAACAGAACCCTGTTTAGCGGCAGCTTAAACCTTCAAACCTAAGGCACAAAACTAAAAAAATCCCCAAACATGATCTGGCCATGCCAAAAAAGATAATTCCCAAACTGGCCATATAAATAAACATGTGTACATATTTGAAATATAACTACCAGAAATAATTATAGACCTCACTGAGCCTAAATAACTATTTTCTCTAAGGATTTTTTTTTTGTTGATGGGAATCTCCCTGGTTTTCTCATACAATGAGTGTCTTCTGTAGGGGCAGTTTAAACAATCCCTGTTCTTAACACAAGAAATAACCTGAATAAAGTTAAGTTTAAGTTAAGGAATGCTGGACTGAGACTCAATAGAGCATTTGTCCATGGTTATTATTTGTGCTGAGTGTAAACAGATTGATGATTAAGTGCCACTGCCCTCAGTGAGGAGAGCCCAGTCTCCCTGGAGAAGCTGTCCCTGTCCGACGGCCCAGAGCAGCACTCTGTAGGAGACGCACCGCCTTCAGGCACACAGACCGAGAGGAAGTAGGTGTCAAACCCTCACAGCTAGTTTGCACACAGGACAATAGATGTTTATTTTTGGCGAGTCTTCACTTCAAAACATCTATAATAAAAAATCATCTTATTTTGTTTTTAGAGCCTTTCAAGACCGTCAAAGCGCTTTTTACACAATTAGGTCACCAATTAATATCACAGAATGAACAATGGACCGACAGCTATCAAACACTACACCTAGTCTGAGGTATACTACGGCAGCCAAGGTCAGGGCACTGGTAGTGGGATGTGACATGTTTTTGGACTGTGGGAGGAACCCACTCTAACACGGGGAGAACATTCAAACTCGAACCCAGGACCTTCTTGCTGTGAGGCAACAGTGCTAACCACTGAACTGCCGATAAATCTAGATTATTGTCCAGTGACTTCTGATGGCTTAACAATTTTGTTGTGTGTGTGTGTGTGTGTGTGTGTGTGTGTGTATTTTTTTATTTATTTATTTATGCATCCCAAGTATCACAAATTGTGATTAATATAAGCGGTGAAAATCTCTCAAATGGATCGAGTTCAAAAACATCTAGCGACAAAGTAAAATGGAGTTGAATGCCAGGGTTGTTTGCCTGCAGAAAAATGTACTGTGGGTTTATTTTTAGTCGGCCAGGAAACGGATGAAGCTCTATGCTATGTGGGGGACTGAATGTTAGGCTATCCTCGTTCTGTTTGCCATGTCCTCATGGCAATTAAACCAGCTCTTTGTTTTTGTTTCCCTAGAGAGGCTACGCCACAGCCCGCTGAGGTGTCAGTGAACGGCCCTGTCTGAAGACATTAGGCACAAGTGCAGACGGGTCCCCTCTTCCTCCCTTCTTCTTCCCCAATGTCTTTACTGCAACCAGTGGTGTTTTACAGAATCACGCTACCACGTTATTGGACCAGGACACTGCCAAACACCACCAATGACCAGGAGGCGGGACAACAGAACAGAGTGGAGGAATGATCTTCAAAGCCTTTATCTGATGTTGCACATCATTCTGTGCGGTTTTAATGTAGCAGTGATATTTTAATGACAGAATCCAAGGAGTATAAACATCATTATATATTTTTGTTCCCTGAAGGATTGTGCTCCTACTTTTAACAAGCGATTGGACCTGAGTGGAAGGGATGTTGCGTTATTTCCCCCTAGAAGATAGCACAGGTTAATTTTTAACAAAAATGATGCCTCAACAGTTAATATCCTTTTGGGGAAAATTTCCTTAATTTTATGAGGTGCACTTATGCAGCCATTTACTTTAAATTATAGCACAATATGTGTTTTACCTTCATCTCTGCTGGCCATCTTGTCTGTTTCTCACTCAGATCAAGGTTTTTATCAAAACATTTATTTTTAGGTCACTGTCTTTGAAACATCTCTTATTCTTGTACATTTCCAATTTTCTGAATGTCTTTTGGTCTTCTAGAGGGGCCATTGAGGAGCAAGGGTGGGCCGATAAAAAGCGCTCTATAGTATTACCGTTTTCTGCTCATGTGCAATAATATCAATTAGCCGTTTTATTTAAATTTGTATTTCAACTTAAAATATCAATTTAGTGGTTTTGAGAAAATGACAGAACTAATTCCGTTTAGTTTTGGGCAAACAATTTGGAAATAATCTCAATTTGAGGTTTTGATTTTGTCTTTATGTTCTTGCATGTATAACCGGTTCTCTGTTGACCTAGCTAGTGAGCTGAGACCTTCTGATTGTATTGACTTTTAAGTTCCTTTTGCTATTCCCCTGAAATCAACCAAACCATTATCTACCTATATTCAAATATCTACATTTAAAGTAATTTTACAAGCAATCTTGAGATTAGTGTGTCTATGTTCCATTTTCCACTGAGCCTACATAAAGGGCAGGGGTTGCTGTTGCAGAGTCTAAGAAGTGATGCTATTTGAAGAACTCAAGGATCAGTTTGGATTAAATAAAGTACAATAATTTACTGGTGTACTTATCAACTGAAAAAAAAAACAGAACTTCTATCATTATTGTTCAAATTTGAAATTAAAATCGTCTGTTTGACTACATTTATCCAAATCCCTGGCATCAGTGTTTAACAAATGTATTTCCTTTGTTGGAGATGCTGTCTAACTGACTAATCAGGTAACCAAAATCAGCGTACACATCTAGTAGGCATATGATTCCTTAACATAGTCCTTTTGATCTTTAAATCTAGTCAATGTAATGTATTAATGGGTCATGTTTTAACTTAGACGTGTAGAGTCAAAAAGACAACACTGACATTCAAACCCAGTGTTTTCAATTTAATTCTAAAAAATATAACATCAGTGACAACATAACTGCTCAGAAAAAAATAGTTTAGTAAGTATTGTTTGGAATCATGTAAATGTTTGATGAAATACACTAGATAGGGAGAGACAAGAGAATGCCAAGTGGTTAGTAGGCTAGATGGTCTCGTTTTTGTGGACTGTATTGATGTAATGTTCTACACATTCAACCAACCTTCAGTTGGAGTGCATAAACTAGAGGCTTGTGCTGTGAAGAAAAATATTAAATGCTCTATTGCTACTCTGGCTTAGAGATGATGTCAGGAAAGGACAACCAATTAAAAAAAAACAATGAGGGTTTACTTGTACAACAATTTTACCAACAAGTAGTATCATTAGTCACATTAATACAGAAATAAACAAATGGCACATTGGATTCCTAATTTTAAAATAAAAGTGGTGCTCCGGGAACGTTCTTACTGAAGTTAAATAAATTACTACCATAAACGTTACATACAAATCTGAGTAGTATATACAAAGGAGTTATTAGACACAATCTACAATTAAAATTTTATGTTCAACGAGACGGCAGTATTACCATACTTTACACAGCAAGATTGGTGTTAGAGGAAGAAGACTGTGTGCCTGTGTTTATGGGGCACGTGTGGTTTTTGTGACAGTGTTTACAGTGTAACGATGGTTAACTGATACTGTTTTGTAGAATAGAAAAGGAATTTATACTTTGCCATCTCGAAAAATCCTGCTGAACAAGCTATAACACTCCTAACACAGACATACATCCACTTTATATACACAATATTCAGAATCGAAGTAACAGGCCCTAGCTAAAAACACTGGTTTAGACAGAAGCACAGTGGAGAGAGACTTCAGAGAACGGTCAAAAAGCAGTTAGTAGAGTTAAGATGAGCCCACTAATGTCATAGACCAGACCAAACCACCCCCTGAATACATGCTAACTGAAATGGTGTTTGATTTTCTCGCGTTATCATGTTACATGTGTTAGTAAAATACTACGCTATGGAACGGAGATTGACCAGGAACACCTTGAAAATTTTACTTTCAAGTGCCCAGAGATTTGGACTTAGATGGAAAAATGGTTTGTAAGTGTAACGCCTACAGCATATCTCAAGTTCCATACCCTGATTCTTACAACCACTATTTTAGTGGTTGGCCATCAATGTTGGGGCAAACTAATCTTAACCTAGAAAGGCCCCTGTAGGTTGTCATAGCATCCAGCTTCAGTCTCTCGGCACTGTGCTATGTAAACAGACTATATTCTCTCTGAGGCATACCCTCTGCAAACCCAATACCATTCATCCCTGTCTCTCACCTTTATTTTCTTTTATATTTTGTGCACAAATTAGTCATTACAACAAAATATATCCCTCCTTTTCCTTCAGCATCCCTTAAGTTCTGAAAGTTAATAGTGGTTTTATTTGTATTAATTGGAAAAATATAGAGTAGCTCATCAAGGAAAGTATTGTTCATAACTTCTTTTGTAAACACTAATGAAAGTCTTTGTCTGACTGAGAATCTAATCTGATATTCTCTTGGATTGATCACTTGAGCTAACAGGTTTCACAGTATATTTCAAATTGTCCCCAGGACATGGATGTGTCATCTACAATACAGATTTGAGTGACAGTGGAATAATTTTTTCCGGAACCGTCAAAACTTAAGGTCGTGTCTAACTTGACAGACAATGGAATAATTTCTTCCTGAACCGTCAAAACTGAACTCCTGTATCTCATTTGAGTGACAATTGAATAATTTCTTCTTGAACCATGTGTCTTAGAGGAAATGAAACCTGTGTGCGCTAAAACTTCTCACTAGTGTAAAACGGCCACATTAGGAAGTGGGAAATCCGGATACAAGGGAGCCAAAATGGCAACAGGTAGGAGGGGCCTCGCGGTCAGTTTGACAGGTTGCTGTGACAAAAGTCTTGCAGCAGTTAAGGTCAGTTTGGTCAGTCTTCACCTCCTGAATCCATTTCAGAATGTTTCAGCCATGCTGTTAAAGGGAGATGCCAACGCAATACTTCACTTGTGGACTGTAGACCACATAGCAGGATAAATGGGTAATGCAGCTCTTCAACATGTCTTCCTTGGTGTATTTAAGTTGTGAGTGTCTGTTTTGTAGGGGGGCGGGGGCTGTAATCCAGGTCGAGGGTCTGGATTGTTCAGCATGCTAGTCCATGATGAAGCTTCCAATAGTCTGGTGAATACCTGTCCTTCACACTTGCAGAATCAAGAACATCATGCATACGTTTGTTGGCTCCATTTTGCATAAAGACATCCGGCGCAAATAGTGGTAAACTTACAAGAGAGCATGTGGTGATAGAACATCTGCAACGAGGTGGTGAGACGACAACTAGTGGTCATTCTGGGACACATCTCTTTGTCAACTTTGATGTCTGTTCATTTTTTTTCTCTTTTTTTTTTCTTCTTTTTTTATAAAAACACTGATACATTATAACATCAGTTCAACGCTGCTAACCGTGAACAAAGCACAACTGTGAATTTGCCTCTTCTCCATTGTTTGATTTCCTGCCTTCGTTAAGGAAGGGGTTTCTGGGGTTGGCGGACACAGACGTCCATGAGGTGCCTGAGTGTTGCTGTCTGGGAGTCTTGCCTTACTCTAGGCATCTGACAGGCAACTCTGAACACTGTCAATCCACAGCTGTGCATTCACGCTGTCCTGCGCACAGAAGTTGTACACTCTTTTGGTCGTCTTGAGCTGCAGCAGAGGGTGAAAGTAGGACAATAGACAGGTTTAATATTTTAGTACTGTTTGGTAGCTAAGCCATTTACTGAATAAGATTCTGTTAGCAACCGCTTACATCAAAGAAGGCTTTCTCCTCTATGTTTTTGGGGGCTCCCATGGTAGGCGTGCCTGGAATGACAGATTCCACTTCCGCCAGCTCTATCACACCTTTACACTCCTTGTCCTGCCTCGATTCATAGTATCTCAGCTGCGGGGAGGGATGGAGTGAACGATGGATGGGCGGGGAGGGGTTGGTGGGCAAAAGGTTAACGAGAAAGTATTTTCTGATAGCAAACAATAGAAGCACCTTCTCCGACTGTTCCTCGTACCTGATGTTTGGTCTTATCCAAGACAAACCAGCGTGGTTTCCATGGCTTCAGCAACGCCCCTTTCTTGTATAAGATGCCCTCATAGCTCCTGTTACCCAAAGTAAAAATTGTTAGAAATCACAAATGTGAATAACAAACAGAGAACCTCTTTTGTGTAAAGTCCAGAGTGGCGGGTACGGACCTGTTCTCACTCTCTGTACTCTGGAACTGGCTGTAGAGGGTGCTGGTGCTAGGTCGTCCAGCCACGGGGGCGGAGGTGGTGCTTGCCTCGCAGTCGAGGGCCAGGTTGATGGAGGAGCCCACCCTACTCTCCTGTATGTAAACACCCTGAGAGCGCCTCTGGTGGCTCAGGTTAGACGACATCAGCAGGGAGCTCGAGAACGATGCCTGTGAAAGGGGATGAAACAACAGGGCACAGTCAATAGAGGAAAGCGCCAGATGGTTGCGGCGTACCATCTGGCCACAAGAGGTCAGTAGAATGTCGCATTCTAAAATAAGTATTACTACAAGGCTTTAACTGGATGCTAATACACGTGGCTGTTGGGTGTGCCTTACCCTGCTCTCCAGCTTGGTCTCCGCCCGTTGAGTGGTTTTGGTCTTGTCCCATGTGTCCTTCCACTTGTCCGACACCTGGCCTAGCTCTGACTCCAGACTCTGTAGGTCCTGCCGAGGGTCAAACACACAGACGCTGTTTAGGTCTTTGTCTTGAGATAATCTAAGATCCTTTTGAGTATTTCTCCCACATCACGGAGCATTACATGACAAAACCCTATTGACAAAATTTCTTATGGGGACTGTGTAACGACGCGACACAGACGACATAATGCAAGTCTCTGTGCCCACCAGAGTGTGTCCCACTCACCTGCAGCAGTTTGGTGATCGCGTCCGGCACCACTTTTTGGCGGCTGTCATAGCACGGCCAGACTATCTGGCGCTGGGACTTGGGCGTGGTGGTGTCGGGTTTGTCTGGCTGCTCTTCGGCCAGACGTTCCTGCCTTCCCCGGACCAGCTCCCAGTCGTAGGGTGGCCCCTCCGACAGTGTCTCCTCCGTGTAGAAGTCCCACACCTTCAGATTGGAGATGTAGCTGTAAGGCCGCAAAACCTGGGACGCAAAGACACAACCACAATTTCAAAAAAAGAAATGCACTCAATTAAGACATTTGCTAAAGGTAAAAAAGAAAATGCTACATTTATAATCAAGCAATAGTATGTTTTTTTATGTGACTTACTATTTATGTCCAAATGTATATTTGTCAACTGACCTCTTCGTCCTCTGGGGCAAACATGTAGTTGTAAAAAATGGGTGTTTTCTTGTGGAGCCGTTCTATATAGTCCCACACAGACTTGCACACTTGACTGTTTTTCCTCTCTCCCTTCTCCTCATATAACACACCTGCACAAGAAAAATCATTGCCGCACGCACGCACACGTGTTAAAAAACGCAAAAAAGGACAATGTAGTTTTGGAGTTGCTGTCATTTTAAGTCAGCACTTACAATATAGTTATTTTACTTGTTGTGGTAATCCTAACAGTAAATACTGCTGTTATGAACAAGTTTATAAGAAAAGTGTGAATGCCATTAACATATTCTATGCTACATTCAGTATTGGCTTCACCATGGATTTAGTATGTGTATGACTGCGTCCTCCGGTGTTGTATTCACCACAACTAAATAAAGCTTTTCTTATAATGTGTGGCCTTTGTCATTAGCAGGAAATGAGCTCACCCAGCTCAATGCGCTCGTAGTCCGAGTCAAGCAGGAAGGTTCTGAAGCGGTTAGACACGTAGTGATAGGCCAAGAACTTCAGGTAGAACTGACTGAACTCAAACTCCATGGGGAACTGGAGGTGGATCTGGGGAGACAAAAGAAGGGGAGGGGGCGTCACTTTAGTTTCACATTCAGTGATTTCTCTGCTGTTAAATACGTTCTCTGGACTTTGGATGGTTAGGAGACTGTAGTTCAAGATTTCCGTAATGGCGTGTACTGATTGCCCTGTACACCATCCATTCCCAGGTCACCTTTCCTTTGTTTACAAAAGCAGGATAGTCAAGACAGGCACAATGTTCAGAGCATTCACAATCCTCCAGAAACCTATCCCTGTGCAACAAAAGCCCTGCTATTGGTGACCCAAAGTACCAGGGTTAAAAGGAACACAAATACACGCAGAGCCCATTCATCCACACTGTCAGAAACACACCTTACGTGTGACTGCATGCTAGGGTCGACGTCACTGGCCCCGCAGCAAAACAGGAAAGTCAGGCAGAGGCTCAAGTGAACAGACCCGCAATCTCACTTACAGGGAAGAAAATGTTTTTTGTGGTCTGCTTTTCTCTAACAGTCTCACACAAGCCCGTTTCAGAGACTTCACAGGACAACGCACACAAACACACGGACCTGGTGCACACAGTCCAGGAACTGCAGGAAGACGGGGGTGAAGCCGCTGCTCTGGCTGGCCATGGTCTGGGCCCCGCGATGGCTGAAGCGGTGGCCGAACGACAGCCACTCCTTCTCCACCAGGAGCCTGAAGCCGTCAAAGGTGCGGTAGTAAGGGTCCGACAGCAGCTGCACCAGAGACACCACCTAGGAGGGGGCATGAGGCATGGTTAGGAGACAGACCTGACGCGAGGCGCAGTTCGAATCTTCCTCCATAGCCTCGGACGTCGCATGTGGTTGACGAAAAGGATGGACGTTGGCTTATGTGACGTATTCTCACAGTATGTCCACCCCTGTGTGAGTGTGGCTGTGCCCCGGGCGGAGCATGCGGCGGGGAGGCGCAGTGCGCGCTCACCTGTGTGGTCACGTCCCAGCCATCCTCCAGGCTGACCATGACCGACGAGCCTGTGTCCAGCAGCTCCACCACCAGGACCGACACCTGCAGGACCCTGTGCAGCTGGACACACGCACGCACGCACGCACGCACGCACACACACACACACAAACAAACAAATTCTATCAGTCACGTCATGACAACCACGAAAGCCTTTTCACACACAGGCGGCACGTATAAACAGTCCAATGTGAATACATTCAAGTTCTGAGAATACACCAAACATACAGAGAGAAAGCACCTACCAGGCCCATCCACTCGGACTCCTCCAGGCAGCGGTGGAAGGTCATGCTGGGGTCTGTGGTGGTTGAGCTGGGCACGCAGGCCTTCATCAGCTTCTTGAAGCTGTTCTTCACCTGTCGCACGTCACACACCTCGATGGGCACCACCTCCCACTGCTGGAACGAGTCCTGCTTCCCACCCTGGGATATTAATGTACATCGATACATATTCTTTTGTTGACTAATAGTATTCTTACAAAATATCCAATTATTAAATGATAAATGCCTTGAATATCTAGAAAATAATGCATATAATGAGCCTATTTTTGTGACAGCTTGTTCACAGAGATGTTGCACACTGCTGGTCACCTTGAGCTGGGCCTTGTCTCCTATGATATACAGGTAAGCCCTCTGCTGCCTGAGGAACAGGGCCTCACTGGGCCCACCGTTGGACTGGCCACTCTCCTTACTGGCCAGACGGTTGCCCACATCTGTATTGTAGGCACTCAGGCGCCCGCTGCCACGGATACTGCCCCACTTACCTGAGATAGGGAAAGGAAAAGCACGTACACGTACACGCACACACACACACACACACACACACACACACACACACACACACACACACAAAGACACTTATTTTGTGGAAATCATCACACAACCTTCATCCTCAATCAAGCTACTTTTCTCTGATTATGAACACACACGCATACTGAACATACTGGCAAGGGCACACAGTGTCTTGCTGCTCAGTAATCTAACAGCCATGCTAGACAACAAGGCAGGGAGGCCGAGCTAGGTGAGTTACACTACCAGCTACAGCATGGTACTGTATCTAGTTTGGTAAGGCATGGGCATTATTCATAATGCTAAGATGATTTTGTTTATCTGCTACTACACGGCCATTGTCACAACAGATAGAAGTAATCAAACACAAACAACAACAGGCAGAGGCAGGTCAGACAGGACTTCAGAGAGCACGTGTGTGTGTGTGTGTGTGTGTGTGTGTGTGTGTGTGTGTGTGTGTGTGTGTGTGTGTGTGTGTGTGTGTGTGTGTGTGTGTATGAATTGGAACTACATCACAAAACACAAGACACAACGACTAGCAGGGGAA
>JAVQJS010131935.1:0-11122 GCA_036024795.1 Galaxias rostratus | reverse complement strand
CCCCTGGCCCAAAACACCCTGTTTTCTTTCGTGGTTTTTTCCCGTTTGGTTTAGCTAACGTCCCCCCCCCCCCCCCCTGTCTCATGGCATTGATTTAGCTGCAGCAAATAAACCCTTCTCCCCCCCCCCCACCCCCCCGTCACCCCAAAGAGTCAAGGAGAGCGAGCGAGTGCCGTCCCTCTGGAACTTGGCGAGTGGTCGGCTAGCACCTCAAGGCCAGGGTTGCCATGGCTATTTACGGAGCGCTGCGCTGGCGTCGGACACGAAGGGGAGCTGTGCGGGGGTCGGGTGGGGGCACTCGTGTGGGGACAGACACGCAGACAGAACGAAACGGGGGACGATTTTTTTCAGGCAGGCTGTGCTGCCACTGCAGCGCACATTGGTTGAAACGGATCCCTGTCTATGTGTGAAAAGAAGCATTAGCATGGGAAGAAGACAAACGAGAAACGACATTCGATTTAAACTTTACAATGTAGTGCTTTTTGTTGTGCTTTTTCATTGCAACGCGCAGGGCAACTGATTAGTGTTTTTTGAGTTACATTTGCACTTTTGCTTTTTCATCTTTTTGTTTTTTTGGACTATCGCATCAGTGCCTGCTTGCTGCAGGGCAATAAATGTCGACACCGCAGGAATTTTCTTTACGGTGAAATTAATGTTTGTAACAGAGGATAATTATATATAATTTACTGTTGTGACCTACGACTACTGCCACGTCTGTGTACAGCCTGGCTCACTGACATGGCAGTTCTGTACACTGCACATCTGTAAAAAGCCTCCCAACCAAACAACCTAAACATAACGCAGAATTTATGGAGCAACTGATAGAAAAGTAAAAAAGGAAGGATGGGTGTTCGGCAATCTGTGACATACGGCTATACTTACATATACTGCGTGCTGCCTGTGACCTGGAATAGCCTCTGGCCCTTACCCAATGATAAATCTAAAGTTAGCAGTCATTATCCAATGGCATTCCACTCAGGCTCTCCTGCAGCAGGAGTTGTGGGCATATTCCAAACTCAAGTCACAGTGTCACGGCACATAATGTTTTAGACAATGGTTGACTGGTCGGGATTTACAAAATCAATGTTATTAGCACCGGCCAACCAAACTCACCCCAGTCCCATTGATTTCCTCTCCCATAGACAAACAGGTTGCGATGCTAAAATAGTGGAGAGCTATTCAATTCCCAATTCCCAATGATGGGTTGGCTCTGTTCCTTGTCCCGTAAGTCTCTTAAAGACAATGACATCAGAGACCGGTAGAAAAGGTCTTGAATAAGAAGTGGTCAGATTAGTACGATTGTTCGGTTGCCGTGGCGATAACACAGGGACCCGGCGTGCCTCGGTCTTCCTGGTCAAGCGGAAGGCGATGCGGTTTGATGCCTGAGTTGAGCACAAGGGGGGTGAGAGTGTGTGTGTGTGTGTGTGTAAGGGGGGGGGGGGGGCTGCTGGTGCTTTGGCGGAAGGAGGACTGAAATAAAAAAATAAATAAATGAAACGTAACGCGAAAGAATTAGAGCAGAAATGTTCAGATGTGCGAAAGGCTGTGCCAGATCGCGTTAAGGTCCTGCGATCTCAGGCCTTTCTTACGCACAGGAACGGCGGTATAGGTCAGAACGGGGAGGTTCTATTGAGTGGCCGGGGACCCACTGCAAATGCCCCTCTTATTGATGTTGTGTGTCTTACTTAGCCGTGTCCGCGTGTGAAAAATACAACGATGTCCCAAAGTCATGCAGGGACATGCATAATGCATTGTATTAAAATGAGTCAACAGGATTATAAACAGTCCTTGCTTGGATAAAGGCCAGCGAAAGATGCAGCTTGTTCATTTTTACCTGAGTGGGCCCCTCCACACTGCAGGAAGCATATTAGTGGAGCAAATAAGCAATTAGCTATGGAGCCTTGCGTTGTAAAAGTGCCCTTATTCGCTCTGCCACAGAGATAAACAGGCTCACCCCACCAATCAATATTCCACAGTAAGACCTTTGCAAGGCTAACGGAACGCTAAGTCAGGTTCGTGTGTTCGGAATCAATCCCAAAGTGACTGGGATGCAATTGGGCTTTCATTGGTTCTGCAAGGATGTTTAGCATTTCATGTTCAGTGCTGAGAAAATTGGTACAAAACCCCTTTCAGGCTTGATTACTGACTTTTTTCTCTCTCGATGTGGGTCAATTGAGAGACCGGCTAGCGTTGCTTTCAACAGGGGCTTGCCTGTAGCATTGCTTTGACAACTTCACAAACTTTTTCCACAAAACACAAACCTGTTTGGGCAGAGAGCTCCCATCATTTTGGAAAAACGCTTTTAAATAGATGCCTCTCACACTCCAAAAATACAAACTACGGGGTGGAAAAAGATGATATAACGAATAAATCTCTGCTAACTATTGCAACATACAGTCACTTTTTTCTTCTTTCGGTCAAATTAGTTTTAAATCAAAGTACTAAACTATATCCAGGCAAGTGGTTGAACGTGGGTGTAAGACGTGGAGCACGTTGTTTTAGCATTAGCATCCTAATGTTTTCCATGGAAACATCACTATTGGTCATTCAACACTGCAACACTGACCTATAGCCCTTGCCAAGGTTCACCCACAGCACGCCAGCTCCTACTATGATTCCCGATCACAATGTACTGTTTCCACAGCTGCTGTGGTTGACTAAGCAGGCCAACGCATTACGCTCCAGCCTCATTCTGCTTGGCCTCGGTGTGGGAACAAGACACGGCACAAAGCAATGACCCCTGAGCAGAGAAGGGTGACCTACCAGTGGCTTCCACCATGCCCTCCAGGATGACCACGATCTCAAACTCCTCCTTCTCCATCTGGGCCTGGGACATCTCCCAGAAGGGGCTCTTCTCGTTGATCTCGTGCGAGATGATGAGCGGCGACACCAGGAAGAGGCGGTCGTCGCCCGTGTCGAAGCCGATGTTGATGTCCGTCTGGTTCAGCGGGATGAACTCGCCCTCCTTGGTCTGCTGCGAGCGGATCAGCTTGGCGCGGATGGACGCCTCCACGATGTGGGAGTTGCGCAGGTCGCCCACGCGGAACATCAGGCACATCTTGTTGTCGCGCACCGAGATCACCGCCTTGTGCGAGAACATGAGCGTCTCGGCGCGGTTCTTGGGCTGCGAGATCTTCACGAACATGCAGCCCACCATCATGGCGTTGACGATGGAGCCCAGGATGGCCTGCAGCAGCAGCAGCACGATGCCCTCGGGGCATTTCTCCGTGAT
This sequence comes from Galaxias rostratus, assembly GCA_036024795.1. Lineage (NCBI taxonomy): Eukaryota > Metazoa > Chordata > Actinopteri > Galaxiiformes > Galaxiidae > Galaxias > Galaxias rostratus. The sequence goes on along the minus strand of JAVQJS010131935.1, from coordinate 7,890 downwards.
GACCCGGTGGCCGTAGCCGATGGTGGTCTCCGTCTCAATGGAGAAGAGGAAGGCGGAGACGAAGCCGTTGAGGTTCTCCACGCACGGCGTCCAGCCCTCCTCGTCCGAGTGCCACAGGTCGCCGCGGATCAGGGCGATGAGCCACCACAGGAGGCCGAAGAACAGCCAGTTGACCACGTAGACCAGCGTGAAGATGAAGAGGCTGAGCCGCCAGCGCAGGTCCACCAGGGTGGTGAACAGGTCGCTCAGGTAGCGGTAGGTCTCCTGCACGTTGCCGTGGTGAACGTTGCACTTGCCGTCCTTCTGGACGTAGCGTTGCCGCGGCTTCCTGACCGGGTCGGAGATGAGGTGGGTGTGCTCCGTGGATATCTGGGCTTCCCGCAAGTGTTTTGGAAGCTTCTTCACCTGGAAATAAAGAGTGAGATTAGGAGAGGGGATAGGGAGGGTATAGGTGGCAAGCAGAATAAAGAAGAGATTCTAAACCTCCCCACCTTCGAAAACTTGCTCAAAACACACTTTTTCAGAACTGCTTTTAATGTGTGATATTTGTTTGCTTGTTTTTACTGTTTGTTTATTATTGTTATAAACTTTTAAACTTTATACTGCGTCTTTGAATGTCATGAAAAGCGCTTTATAAATACAATTTACTAATATCATTATTATGATTATGATTATTATTATTACTATTTACTCTCGCAAAACATTGCCAAATAACCAGACTGGATATTGCATGGGATATAGTTCTGAAGCATGCATCCACATTGCATTTGGTTATACCCTGCCTGAATAGTTTCAAAGAGCGATATAGAAATACATTTACTAGATGCCACATAAAAAAGATTCATGTATGATTTATGTGTAACGACTTTCCGTTCATGTCTGCTTTCAACCTCGGTCACACCAAGAGCCACTGACAATTCTTTACAACTGCCGTGGTCTGTAAGGTCCCTGCTGCATAGACGGGACCTAATTGAAGTGAAAGGGTGTTCCATAGAGTCACACATTTCACATCAGCAATGCTTTCACTATGACATAGCAAAACAACCGACATGAAAAAAAAAAAAAGAAGAGAAAAACTGAGCGGACATTGATGGAGACAAAATGGTGGCAAAGGGAGAGGGAGAGGAAAAACAGCAACGACTGAGTAACATGATGGATAGCACGAGAAATGATGAAAAGGAAAGAAAAGTAGCAAAGAAATAATAAGACTGGAACATAAGGAACATAGGGAATTTGAAAAAACGGTCGAGTGAGAAAGTAAAAGAGAGAGACATAGTTTAAGAGAACTAGAGAGAGAGAGAGAGAGAGCGAGAGACATACAGAGAAAGTGGCAGAGAGAGAGAGACAGAGAAAGAGAGTGAGGGACAGAGAGAGAGAGAGAGAGAGAGAGAGAGAGGCAGAGAAAGAGAGTGAGTGGCAGAGAGAGAGAGAGACAGTGAGGGCCAGAGAATGAGTGGGAGAAAGAGAGAGAAAGTGTCAGAGAGAGAGAGTGAGAGAGGCAGAGAGAGAGTGAGGGATAGAATCAGTGGGTACAAGGGCACTTAGGCCTGCCTGGTCGACTGCTGGCTCCACTCCAGCCAGGCGATCTGGCTCCACAGCTGTGGCCCCATCTTCCCTCAGAGACCCCTGTTCCCTTCTGCTCCCTTCACAAAATGTACCGTACCATCAAACATTATGGCAAACATTGTCAAATATGTCGTGACTTAGTAAGGAACGTTCGTTCAAAAACACATAACAACCTGACCCCCCTCACCCCCACCCACACACGCAGTTTTTCCTCTAAAAGAGTGCAAGCTACTCGACACACACACACGCGGCTGTTACTCTCTGTCCCTAGGCGCTGCTGTGATATTGAAACAGGATATCGCGTTGACGCAACAGGACGCGGACTGTAGACTGTGTCCTCTGAAACTCTGGGTGCTAATCTGCTCCTCCAGGCACTGCCGTGGAGCAACAAGAGCTGTGTGTACCTATGAACTACACCTCCTCAAGACTCCATTACTGTCGTCAGGTCATTCAAGGAAAGGTCGATCCCATTTTTAAAGGATGATAATGTGATTTTTTTAAAAAACACATTTTCAAGGTTGACTTTTTTTTGGAGGGGTGTGAAGTTCGTTGATGCATTTTTGAAGGTGGTCTTGGTTCTGGGGCTTTGAGTTTTTTCGATCTCCACGTATCAAAAGAGGTCACGCCGAGGTATCGATCCCTGAACGCTGTGTCAATGCAGCAATCAACGAGAGGTTTGACAATGAAGAAACCAAAGACGACCCTTATTGACCTCCGCAATTAGCGGCTCGGTGACAAACGGCCGCGCGTCCCGCTGAGAGTGTGTGTACGGACGATAAAGGTCACATTCGATCGCTCCCCTCTCCTTCGCTAGAAGCAGTCGGCTAACCGCCAGCGCGATTGTGTCACCCTGGCCACGCTTCATTACCGCCGCGCCGAGACACGGCGATGTTCAAAGGGAACGCGTCTCCCCGGGCGCAGCGGCACGGAGGAAGTCGCTAATCGCTTGATGGATGAAGCCGTCACGGATTAAAACAGGCCGGCGCGCTGGCCTTCCCCCGGCCTTTGGTGCACCCCCCCCCCCCCAACTGTCTGATCATCCGCAAACACATTCATTAGCTAGCGTGCTGCGTGGAGAAGGTGTGTCGGGGGGGTAACCGTCGCTGGCTCACCCTGACCACACTCACTGAGGGAGAACAGAATTCAATTGGCTGGGGAATCAAGACAAATAGCCATTACGCGACTCCGCCATCCGGTGTGCTTGGACCATTTCTCTTCCTCTCCCCCCCTCTCTGTCTCTTGAATGCTTGCACCGCAGTCAAGTAGGTTGAACCATCTATCCATCGAGCCAGCTCCACAGAGGCACGGCGAGCCTGATTGCTCTTTCTATATGATTCCTGTGAGCTGCAACGGCCCTTTCTTCTTCAATTTCTTTTTTTCTTTCGCATGACAGTTCACTTTTCTCCAACCCCACCACCCAATCATGCATTTTCACCACTCCCTTTCTCTCGCTAGATTTTCATCTTCTCCCTATCTTTTTTTCTCCTTCTTTTTATTCCATCACTTTCCCTTGTCCATTCATCACTCCTTTTCCCTTGCGGGATAACAACTTTGTTGACCCGTGGCCCACCCACGCTGAACTGGATCCGATCATTCGATTTCATTTGAAAAACATCAACCGCCGTCTCACGAATCCGTCGCCCAGCAGTTCACGGTTACGATTAGGTGTGGTGGGATGAAGAGGCAGTCCCAGCACGATCCCCACTCCTGTGGGATTTTCAAGTAGGGTGCCTTGGATAGGGGGACCAGGTTGTGGCCACACGTGCTTTTTAGTTACCTGTCCAGGTGTGACTCCAATTTCCATGTCGTGGTCCATGTGGATGTGAGAATCACCTGACATTCTCAGCTATAGCTCAGCGCCTGCAAGAAGAAGAACAAGAAGAAGAGAAAGATCTCTGATATTTTTAAAATTACAATTGAATCACCAAACGGTACACACAGTACATCATAGAGGCAACATGGCTCAGTGGCTTGCATTGTTGTCTTACAGCAAAGAAGGTCCTAGGTTCATAGTCCACGTCAGCCAAGGGCTGTGTGGAGTTTGCATGTTAGTTGAACCTGTTACTATAATTTTAAAGGTGCCAAATTAATTACTTTCATTTTAAACACTTTTTCAATACACTCAAAATGTGAAATAACAGGAGAAACACAAGAGTTTAATCAACAACTTAAGTCATGTCATTTAGTGTTTCCCTGAGTTTGAGCCAAAACTCTCTACTACCGACAGACACTGAAGTTACAGAAGACATTATGAAGACATTAACTATGATGCTATACAATAGGCCAAAACATTATGCGTCCCAAAACATAGAGATACCAAGGTGTACTACTGCATTCGGTCACATTTTGCAGTATGTAAGCCAGCATGCTCATCTGGCTGCTCTGACCCACAATGCTCTGCGAAGCTCAACAGCACGTCACCTCTCCGCCACCATGGGAGTACCTACAACTACCAAATTTGGTGTGTCACGGACCGCGACGGATGTATGAGAAAGGGTGAAGTGAAAAGTAGCCGCAATTTGACACGAGTGGTGTGTTTGGGTGGGGGTACGAGGCTTAGGGCATAGATTATGAATGTTTAAAAAAATACAAAAATATCCAAAAACAAATATCAATGATCCACTTTAGAAGCTCTTTAACAGCAATTATTCTATCCAGAGGCGCTATACACTGATGAACACTTCCTCGAAAATCTATTCGTTGGTCTGACATTTGGATCAATATAAAACAGTGCTGGCCAGCTGCTAATTGCAGACAATAGTCACAAGCAATCTAAGCTGAGTTCACCGTAACACATCACCAGAGACCATCATACCGAATATGGGGGGAATTGTAATTTGACACGAACGCCTTAGGCTTCCGACTCATTCGGTTCAAGCAAGAAACTGAACAGCCGGCTTTCCGAGTGAACACTTAGTTCGCTAATTTGCCTGACGAACGCAGCCGTCTTAGTCTGTGTCTGCCTGTCGTGTTCACTTTTGTCATCTCCCCCAGTCCCAGGAGAGGCCGGATCAGTGCCGGCTGCCCGGGCTACACACAGCCCAAAAGTTCAAATGTTTCGTGGAGGTCGTGACGTGGCATGAGTGACAATACTCGCTGGCGGCAAAAGTCCGCTGGCATTTTGTTGTCTGAAAATGTTTTTCTATGTAATAACTTGAAATTCTAAAACACTTCTCCGGTCATTTCTGAAGGATGTTTTGATATAATTTGAAAACTACTTCAATGAAACATGATTGCTTTGTTGTTATTTTTACTACACCTTGATATATTTGGTGAAACCATGACAGACTACAATATCTGTGATCTGATTTTGGAAACACAGCATAGCTGTGCAAGCCCACACTGTTATAAGTATTTTTAACAGCTATTGCATAAGGCTCAAACCAAGAGAGCATACAACAGTGTGTTTTTTTTATTTTTCCTTCTACGGTGTGGGGTTTTAATTTAACAGGGTGCTGCCTATTAATTGGGAGCAGGTCTGGGGCCATGTTGATAAGTCCCTAATTTTAGCAGCCATTTCCCCAAAATCACCTTTCTTGTCTTCATAGACGTCTTTAACCACAGGTGGGAAAGTCACTGATTGGCTGGTGCCAAAACCCTACCAGTCATGGTTACAAAGACAAAGTGATGCGTTGTGGGTAAAAATAAATAAATAGAACAACGATCGTTTGGTGGTGTCTGTGCATGCGAACGGGATGTCAGATTTGTCTCCATCTCCCGTTATTCCATTTTGATCTGCGACATGCGAGGTGTCGTCTAGGAAAAAAGACAAATGCAAAAGAGGCCTGGGAGAAGCCTGGGCACAGCGTCACTCGGCTTCCACATGGAATACAGTGTTGACATTGACAGGCCCAAAGCAAAGGGCAGAGCAACGTGCCGTGCATGTGAGAGGGAAAGACAGACGGACAGACAGACGGACAGACGGACAGAGACACGCTAAATTCTCCTTGAAAAAAAAAAAAAACAACCTCCATGAGATGGAGGAATCTCAATTGTAATAGTGTCGCAAGACCCTGTCGCCCCTAGTTAGTTAAGGATGCAGAGACAGAGACACACGTTAAAATCTCTTTTGGATGAAGACAGAAACAACCACCATCTACCTGATTTCTAATAGTGTCGCAAGACCCATCCGCCCCCAAGTTAGTTAAGGATGTCAAGGGTAAAATGAGGCCTTATGGGGCCTCAAGGTTAGTGAACTCTACATTTGTGTATTTTCCTCCCCGTGACTTTTTGATTGGCAATGCAACAGAACCCACGGAGAGGACGTGTGGGGGGGGGTAGCATAGATTACGGCTGCCATGTTTATCTCATCACTTTAAGAGGGCAACACGCATTTATCTCTTTGCTAGGTGAGAGCGACAGCCTACTTTGGGTGAATTATGCTCGGGACATGATAGTGCCGGCACTCGTCTGCCCCGCTGAAAGCGAGGCTGACAGGGGAAGAGAAGTGGACCTGCATCCCACCGGAGCGCCAGCCATGGCGATACTTCACACTACACAGGCAACGACTTGCGTAAACAAGTCTAATGCACTTACACCAGCCAGCAGAGTATTGATTCACCTCAGATTCACTATTAATGTAGCCCGTCCCACATTATGTATGCAAGCATGTGCTAGTCAGTAAATCTAGCAAAACAATATGTATATATATATATAAAAAAGATTAATCAAGTGCTGTCCCTTTAGTTCCTGCCTAGAAAAGAGCATACAATGCATAATTAGTTATGATGTTTTAAGCCACGAGCGCCATATTTCAATTTCATTTACGACAACCTTTTGTTTTCCTAAAAGTTTCTATTTTGAGAATTGAATTGTCTCTATTAAAAGCACAGTTGGAAACGGAGTCGGTCATGCGTGCCTTTCTCAAAGGTGAGAGCTGGCTCGGAGCCCAGACCCAGACGGGGCTTGTATCGATACTAATTACTCCTTCAATAACACGGCCGGGAGACTTAGACCTTCCTCAGGAGGGCCTCGTTCCAGCCACCTCGACAGATTACCTCCCTGAGTCATTACTCTCTCAAAGAGAGGAACACAAAAGGAAAACCACCTCTCGCATCAACGAGATAGCCAAGAAGTATTTCATTTCCCTCAATTACCTTTTTATCCCTCCATTATTTGGAAGGTAATAACTTTTTTTGCTTTTCATTTCAGTTAGAGAGTGAACCCCGAGAGTGAAGACGTTTCTTGCCCCTGAAATTTCGCAGAGACGTGCCTGTTTTTGCCGGAATGCGCCTCCACAGAAACACTTAACACCCCTGCATTCTTGGCTCGCTCCCTGCACTGTCCGTTGCATAGAGAGTGATGGGGTGCGCACGGCTGCAGCCAAACCTGCAAGCTCAACAGTAACGTTTGGTTACAAATACAAATTTGACTTTTAGTGGGCACTCATCTACAGACCGCTATCTCCGGGCGGAAAAATGCGTTTTGAGTCGTTCAAACGAAGTGAGCGGTGCTGGAATGAGGGGTGAAGAGCAGAACTTAATGGTGAGGTACCACACCATCACTGCATTGAAAAAATGACAGATATCTCTTCTGGTGGAGGTAAAGGAACTCTGTGGTCTGGGCTGGGCCAGTGAGGGAGCCGTACCAGGATCCCTCTTTCTTTCCCCCACTCTCTCTTCTTTCTTTTCTTCTTTCTTTTCCTTCTTCCCGTCTAAGGTTGTTTCTATATTCCTGCAGTCATCGCCGAGGCATCCCATGGGCCAAGATGAGTAGCTCGATAATATCGCCCCTCGTTTCCGCCGCGGCTAACTTCTGACGCTCGGAGGTCGGTGAGGGAAGATGACTGAAAACATCCCCTCCGGTTGGAGCCTATGGTGCACTTGGCTCCGGGCCCAGATTTCCCCTCACCGGCCCTGTCTGCCCCATCAGCCCCTCCTTCCTGATAGCCTTGAGAGTGTACCCAGCCCACTGTTCCTATCACCTTCTCCACAGCGGCACGACTGCAGCTGAGGCGCCCTGCACCCACACCGGGAGAGAGTCAATTACCTTAATGAAATGACAATGCCCACCCCCCCCCCCCCTCCTTCCTCTCCCCAGCAGACCTGCCGCCTGGCCTTGAAAAAAAAAGAAGAAAACACATAGAGTCGTCCTGGAGCCGAGAATAGCTTTGAGTTTAGCCCCTGCTCGTTTTCCAATCTCCTTTCTCTCGCGCCCTACCACCAAGGGTACAGGAGTACGCAGTGTCGCTGAGTGGAGCCGGGAAGTACCAGAACCCAGACACCCGGCAGGGCCAACCAGGACCCACCTCCCCTCCCCCCATCCCTGACAGAGAGAGAGAGAGAGAGAGAGAGAGAGAGAGAGAGAGAGAAAGAGAGACAGGGG
>JAVQJS010131911.1:0-25125 GCA_036024795.1 Galaxias rostratus | reverse complement strand
GGAGAACATGCAAACTCCACACAGAAAGGCCCTCAGGTGGGGATCGAACCCAGGACCTTCTTACTGTGAGGCAACAGTGCTAACCACTGCGCCACCGTGCCACCCTTCAATACATCATATAACTGTAAAAATGTATTTCTGGTGTTTTCTAGGCTGAACTTAATGTTGCAGCAAAATATCTTTGGACTTAATTTATTTGTTTTTTCCCATTCCATTAGACATGGCCCCGCTCCCGAGTCAAAGGACTACACCGGTTGCAGGTGTCCTTTTTTCACTGAGCTTTTTTCTGCCCAATGATGCTGGCAGATACTGTATACAGCGTACCTCCATCACACTCAATGGAGCGTAAATCCTGTAGCATGCTGTTTCCTGGTGGCTTTAAAAAGATTAATACAGGATAGGCCTCATGCTCCTCACAAACCAATTAGCTACATCTCTGAGCTCTTAAACCTTGGACCCTTTAGGTGTTATTGGATTTGGAACGATTAATTAGTTGGCCCAAAATATGCCAGCCCTAATTTGATTTGACGCAACCTGACATACTTGACTGTGATACTTCGAACCAAGCTTTCTCGAGTGAAAAACTGGGCTTCGTATGTTAGAAAACAAAAGATTTGATATTAATTTTGTAATAGTCTCGCAATCTTCTGGGGTTACAATGGGGTACTGCGCCTGTCATTTATCCACATCTAATGGTTCATGTCATCAGCAGAACGCCAGATTTCATGTTGACCAAGCACATATTTGAACCCCAATCAAATCGAATAACTTTTATCAACTGATTTAGTCTTTCTTGAAGGTGAGAGCTCCTAATTGAAAGGACAAAATAGCAGCAAACAGGCACAGAGCATCACCAAGGTTAACATATGTCGAGATGGCAGAAAGTTTCCACAATTAACAATTATTCAAAGCGTAATGATCAACCCTAAAAATAGCCCGCCTCGGTACTAGGAAAAGCCTTGTTGCAACTGCTAAACACCCAATGCACAATACAAACAAAACACTTAGCCAAAGTAGAGGCATCAGGGATTACCTAGTTAGTATACAAACTAAGCATGGCTTTTGAAAACAACTACAACTTCCACAATGCTAAGTAGAAAAACACAACCAGAACAGCTTTGTTGTGTGTTATAATATACGCCTATAGGCCAAATCCTGTTGACTTGGAGCAGACTGAGAGCGTAGTGTCTTCCTTGGAGTCCTTTTGTCAGCCAGATGCTTGTTGTGTCTTTGTGTGTGAGTGTGTGCAAAGCCATACGTTGATGGACAGAGGCATCTGTTGCTGCTGCTGCGCTGGTATGTCCACACTGTCCGTGTCGTGTGTCTGTCCGCAGAACATGCGTGATTATATGCCACATTGCATGTTGCACTCATGCACCCCCCTGAGGAGCCCTGACTGTGTCTGATTCCTCCGTCCACGTGTTCCTGGGAGTTTCCATCCATAACGCCTTCATGCCCGCACATGAAGAAAACCCATTCAGATGTATGTCTTTCCTCCTATAGCTTGGGATGCAAGTAGAATATAAAATCCTTGCACATAGCCTGTAGCGGTGCTCTGACTACTAAACAGATAGGGTAGGTCAAAGGTTAACAGCAGGGATAATTCACGGTGAACCCTATGTAGTACGTTGGACCGCGCACGCCCAGCTAGTAAACAGAACGGGCTCTTGATGTTTGTTAGCGGCTGTTGGCTGTGCTTGTACCTCCGATCCTAATGTAGGGCCAGATCCAACTTCCAACCCACACAGATGCTCTGTCCAAATACCCAGTGATTATTCAACTCCCTGGCCAAGAGATAGCGTACAGTCCCCATCAGCGCTAGGTTTTGGGCGTCTGGGAGGGACAGATGCCTGAGCGGTGCTCCATGCCAGAAAATGTCCCCAGAACAGTTTGATATTTATGGCATCGCTAAAGAACGTATAATTATTAAATGTGCTCAGTGGTGTTACAGTTTGTTTCCGAAGTAAAGGATAGCATAGATCTTTTGAAGACAGTTTAATTGAGGATATCGATCCTACTTCACATATGTATCAAAAACTATATATCATGGCAAAACAGCCCAAACACATTATGTACTTGGTGTTTTAGATTTGTCTCCTCTGTGTTGTACTTTCAGAAGTGCACCACTTTGAAATAGTGCTAATATGTATTTCAGATGAGATTAATTTGTTTGCCTTTTATAAAACCTCTGCTCTGCTGTTCGCTTGTCTGTCAACGTGGGCTTTGAAGGATGGCACAGGGCCATAACCGGATATATGGTTTGTGAAAAGGACAATAAAACGCAAGAAGATCCCAGACGGGATATGACAGTCATGTAGCTCTCTTGAGGAAGCTCTCTCCACCTCTGTTACAATATTGCTCCATAAACACACACACTGATACCACTGACACACACACTGACACACACACACTCACACAAACCACTGGCATGAGGATTGAGTTTGAGATAGATTACAATTTTAATTTATAAAAACCTCCAAAAGCCATTAAGGTGTATATATATACTTTAATTGATTTTCTCACCTCCTATTGTATAACCACCAAATCTCGTGGCTAATATTTTTCTTTAGTTAATGTTTTGTTTGTGAATATGAATGCTTGCACTTCTTTGCATTCCTTAAATGTGTATTCTCTCTCTGTGCTCGCCTGAGGCAAACAAACGTGCACAAACTACATGAATTACAATTACATGTTACGACATAATCCCACTGAAAATCTTCAAATACACAAATTCTCTGTGTTCTCTCTGTGTTTAGAGACAGACTCCAGTACAGATATTCTGTGCCACTTGATGCCCTTCTATAGCTATGATATTCCTCACACTTGCGGACCAGACCCCAAGATCTGCTGCCAGTTTGACTTCAAGAGACTTCCTGGTGGCCGCATCAGCTGCCCCTGGAGAGTCCCTCCACAGCCAATCACGGACGGGAACGTTCAAGAGAGGTGACTGACTTGACCAATCACATGTCTGTAGTAAACTGTAGTGCTCGTTTAGACTCATTCCAATGCCCATGTGTAAACAAATTGCATCTCTTATCATTATAGTTATCATTACTTTCTTTAGATCCACTTAGGACAGATTCACTGTCCTAAGATTTTAAAATGTTTTCAAAACAATCAGCTTGAAGAGTTTTACCCATTGTTCGCAATAATTGGGCTTCTTGTTTTAGTATTAAGGCCAACACACAGGGATCAGACAGCTGTCTAAACAAGATATAACTGCTCAGAAGGTTTAGAATGAATGGGAATACTTACTTTAGATAGCTACCTCTTCTCTTCCTGTTCCCCTCCCCCTCACTCTAAATGGGTATATTTTATCTACACTTTTTTTTAAGGGTTGTTGTTTACTCAAAGTACTCATTTACAACTAATGTTTGCCAAAAACTTGTGCAATATGGTTACAACAGCCAGACATTTTACAAGGAAGGTTGCACAAGACTCTTTTCAGGTCAAACCCTGCTTCAGTGTTGAGAATTAATATATTTAATTTAATATATGAAAGAACCCAGTATGGAGACAATATTTAGAAAACCAAACATAATTGTTCAATATATTAAGACGACTACAAAATAATAAGTAGGGATGCGCCAATTTAATTCATATTTTTTTATTATGATGTAGATTTTTCCCTTGTTAGTGGGAAACAAACATCCTTGGCCCAGCTACTATAAGCCCATTATCTTTCTGTCTGCTTTTATATCGCATATCACTTCTTTACAACCCATTCTCTGCTCCCATCTGAGAAGATTCCATAGAGAAACATATAGGCTTCATTACAGAACACGCATGTTATGCAATATAAATTTGCATTTCATGATTTGTTTGTGGATTTGTTTTGTTTTGGTCCATCATATAGGTCAGGGACTTATTGCCATTGTTAAAACATATTTCACAAATGTCGTGTTTTAAATATTTATCGATGGTCGCATTTATATTACAGGTTTTTTTCAATTACCAACAAGCATTGGTCAATACTGAAACTACTTTTTCAAAACTCTTCACACAGTCTGCATTACAAACATGCCTCTCAACTAAACAGTTAATCTCATCCCCAAAACTCTTACCAACAAAACACATCTTACATGTCTCAAAATGAACTCCTTCATCCACAACACTGGTATCAAGTCTCACTCAGGAAGCAAACACTGTCACTCTTGGCACACTGAACTACAAAATACTAACATCGAAGAGCATTGCATAAATTACATACATCCTTGCAATTTATTTAGTGTACTAAATTATTGTATATTGCATTGTATATTGTATAAGGAATGAATCAGCAAGGCAGCATTTGCTTGAGATTTCTCAATGTTTTATATATTTTCTATATCTGGATAGTGATTTACAGTACTTCATGTATGTAACATATTTATTCCTTTCCTCTGCATTGGGCTTCATATTTTCATAAACACCACATCATATGTCGTCTCTGGCGGTGCACATTGGGAAGAATCTTTTAGAATGTCTGAACCAACCCTGGCAGGCTTTAGGCCCTTATCTCATCAGAACCACAGCGTCTGGTCTTCCTTGTCTTCCTCTTCTCCCTCTTCCTGTCACTTTTCTCTCACCACCAACCTGTCCTCTATTATCCATATTTCCCCAAAATACCTGCAGAAGCCATCCCCTTTTATCTGCTTGCTATGAGCAATGAGGCCGAACAAAGGTCATCTGGATAGGTTGTCAACTGTAAACTGCACCCAGCTGTGTTTGGAATTATTATTATTTCATTTTATTGTCAATATTGTTTATACTATTTTCCATACATTTTGATGTGGCTAAAGCAGAAGCTGAATTTTTTGTCTTCTTCATTCTGTTTTGATTGTGTTTTGAACAAAGTGTGTTAGCATTGGGTGCTAATGTGCTGCAAAAGTATAGAGTTTTGTTGTTGGTGAACTGAGGAAGGATTTAATATATTTTGGTAACCCGTCACTGAATGCATTTTGTGGGAAAGCAATGAAAGGTTATTCACAGTTTGCTCCACACAGATTTCTGTTTTGATGATTGTGTGGAGAGTTTTGACAATGTGACTTCAGTTTCAACAAATGCTTGTTAGCAATTGAAAGAAAACTGTAATATCAACAGGGAAGTAGCCACATCTATTAAGACTATTTGTTGCTAGGTTCCACATTTGTCCAATGTATCTGTAGGAATTGTGGTCAAATCACTAATAACTGTGAGGAAAGTTGTAATCTATCTTTAAGTTGTGACAACTGTGTTAAAAGCGTGGCACACATTTCTTATAGAATAATTTTGATGTGAATTCTGGTGCAGGGTTCACATGCTCTTGGACCAGTACAGGAAGAAGTCCAAGCTGTTCCGCTCCAAAGTGGTGATGGCTCCTTTGGGTGACGACTTCCGCTATACAGAGGCCCAGGAGTGGGACCAGCAGTTTAACAACTACCAGAAACTTTTCGACTACATGAATTCCCACCCAGAGCTCCACGTTAAGGTGTGTTCAAAATGGCTGCCTGTCTATGAAAACGTTTTCTTTAAGAGGTTTTCTCGAGGCATTAAAAAGATCAAAAAATGAAACCCACTGCTTTAATCAGTTGTAGTGCTTTGAGCCGTTGAAACATTAACCGTGCATAGCCATCAGTCCTTTGTATTAGCATTTGATTTTAATACAACACATTTTCAATCTAAATGTTAAACAGAAACCACTGAATCAAAGCACCTTCATTTTTTCCACAGCTTGCTGTGTGTGTGTGTGTGTGTGTGTGTGTGTGTGTGTGTGTGTGTGTGTGTCTTTCTTTCTGTTAATTGCTGTTAATGTTGATTGCTCTTCTCCAGGCCCAATTTGGGACAATCTCCGACTACTTTGCGGCCCTGCGGAAGCAGGTGGCAGATCCAGAGGCAGTGGACGCTCCGGGGATCTCTCTGCCCGTGGTCAGTGGAGACTTCTTCACCTATGCTGACAGAGACGACCACTACTGGAGCGGATACTTCACCTCGCGACCCTTCTACAAACGGCTGGACCGCGTGCTGGAATCACACCTCAGGTACACTTTAAACATGATTGTTTTTGGTTTGTCCTTTCTTGAAAAAAAAATTGGGGACTTTTCCTATTCTTTTCCTTTATTTTATATATATTTTATGTTTGAATATTCTTTATAGTATTTGTATTGCACACAAGATCAATGTCACTAGAAATTGTAGTTTGACCCAGTTTTATTTTTATTGAACCCAGGTACATGGCTAGGCACCAACTGTGTGTAAATCATGGTTGTGCAATGAGAGGTTAGGATGATAAATTGATTGCATGTGTGTCCTCACACAACCCCTGAGGTTCTTATAGTAAAGAACAAACAAACTGTTTTGAAAGATAGTATCATTTGTGTTGTCTGCTAGCTACGTGTGTGTGTGTGTGTGTGTGTGTGTGTGTGTGTGTGTGTGTGTGTGTGTGTGTGTTTTGAGAGAGTCAGAACTCGCACACCAGTCACAGGGATTTTTTAGTCCAACTCCGTAACTTCCTTCTAGCCCCACTTCTGTTGACCTACTGGGATGAGCTTTGGGTTGAACTTGTAAGTCCAGTCCTGGAATGCAAGAGAACCACTTTCAGTTGAACTTAAATTTGCCTTGTGCCCTCATAGTCTTGTAGATATGTAGAGATATATAAAATGTCTTAAAGAAGAGCATAAACAGAAATAAAATCAAGAAAAATCGTCTGTTAGTTTTATAATAATCTATGTGCTCAGAACTTCAGCCAGGTGTAAGAGACTGTTACATAATGAGAGATTGTTAATAGACAAATAAACCGACACATTTACTATGGTAAAAAAAAGTACTGGTTCAAGCTTTAGAGACTTTTTGTGAAGATCTTGGGAAGGAGGAAGGTTCAAATCTTGGATCCTCTGAATGTAACCCAATATGTCCACAGTAAAGTGCTTAAAGATGACAGTTTCCGGGCATTGTTAGACAGAAAACGAAACCCTTTGCTGTATTTGAACCCCACTGTGTCCTCTGTGCTCCTTTATCAGTTGCAACCCACAGCTGCTTTTGCTTTACTGAACAACTCTATCTCCATTAGCTGTCACCAAGGTAACGGCCAGTCTTCCTGTGCTCTACGCTTCAATTCATTATATGCCTAAGAAGGCAGGACAGCACGGGATAAAATCATAAAGAGAGACACCATATGCAACCACACTAACGCAACAACACATTACAAGACACACCACACACAACTAAAGGCTACTCACGGCCTCTACAGTGTTTTGTTTGTTTGATGAGTGACTGGATTCTGATAAAGGCATTCCATAGTGGCCGAAAAACGTACTGTTTTAAAAACAATATCATTTTCTAAAATCTAAGAGCCTCAAGAGTTTGAGTGTGTCTTTGCTTCTTGAATACTTAACGTTGTTCACACTTTTTGCTGATTCATCTTGCAGTGTCACTTCATTGAGATATATTATTCGCGCAGGTGCTTTACAATGATTGTGAGAATGTTGTGATCACACAAACGGCCCCCCACATTTTAAGAACCGGTTGTGAGATTTATTTACATAGCTTTGATCGTTATACTCCCAGCTAAGATGTGTATGCTATTATTAGTTTGATATTGCTAACATGACAGCACTTTAAAAGAATACTATTTATTGATAAAAAAATACCATGTATCGGTTGGCAGAACTAAGTCAATTAAGTTTACCACAATATTTGTATTTGTCACTACCTTCTTTCAGCTCCTTGTCTCTACATAATGGCCTCTTTGTCCACTGGCCTCTTTAGCCACAAACAGGGTGTACAATAAGCTACTTGTGCTTCAGGCATTATTTCTACTAATGAATCCATGAGAATATCCCTAGTCCACATATATACTGCCAATTGAGCACAATACACACAGCACTGCGGGTGAGGAACCCTTGCTGCTTAGACTAGTGGCCACTCTCATTAATCTACACACAGCACGCTTGCTTTGAACGATCCACTGAATTAGTGTTTTGTTCCCTCTACCAATTAATGGTGGAGAATAAATATGTATGCAGCTGTAAATACATTAAAATTTGTTCTAGCGGTTACGTAAAATACAGTTTGGACTTTGAATTGCAGGTAGATCTGGCTACCGGACGCAGCTGTCTTTTTAGAAGAGCTTCTGCCCAGGTTTTATGGCCTCCTCTTGGACAGAAGGAGTAAAGTCTGTTTCTAGAGCATGTTGACTGCCTTTGTTTTTACTTAGTGAGATAAGGGTCAAACCTAGGTTTGAGGTTCAGTATTTGAGAAAATTAAATTTATTGATTATAGAAATTGAATCAGAATTGTAGCAGGGCTGCAGTAGTCAAGGTTAAACCACGCAAAGTAAGTCAAGAATGACTGACTCTGAACATTTGTATACCAAAGTACCAGTTGAGCAGTGGGGGATCTCAACACACCCAAAGAAAGTTTTTTGCTTGTCTTCTTACCATTGGTAAAAAAGTGAGCATAGCCTAAAAACAGCCATATTCCTTTGCATTGTCCAATAAACCCCTTTACTGTAAACTTAATGCATAGATGCATGGGATATATATAGATCCCACCTAACCAAACCCGCTGTAAGTCATATACATGTGTGTCTTCTTTTCGTCGTCCGCAGTAAGCAGCACTACAACAACGGCTGATTGTTTGTACGTCAACGGTTGCGAGTTGCCCGCTCCCTCCCTCTCTACCCTAGTGTCTCTCTGCATTGCAGTATATGAAAGCCCTGCTATCACTGTCCCCTTCACCAGCCACATCAGCTCACACACTCAATCTCTGAGACAGACAGAAATCTACGATTGGTGTCGTGTCTCAATCGTTTCAGGTCAATCCTCCAACACAGGTGCACAGCAATTTTGGATGGAAAGACTGGGATCGCTGTGAAATAATCCTGTCGATTCCAATTTGTCTTTCTTTCAATTCCTTTATATTGTTAACTTTTTTAAAGTTTTTCAGTATGTCATGTAGAACACACATTTGAAGAAAGTTTTTTACTGCATTGTCCTTATCATTTAACAAAGGAGTGTCTACTTGAGCAATACGGAGCGCTCATAGATTGCATTTCATGCATTTGGTTCGGCTTGGTAACCGCGGGAGTGGAACCCCTGCAGCCCTAATCCTTGCTTTGTGAACTGTTACGCTCCACTTGCTAAATTCACCATTGACCTCATCTGGATCAATATAACACTATAGGATTAGAATCGAATGGCTATTTTTTCACCCTTGCTGCACTGGCCTCTAACCGTTCCATGCTGACCCTTGCTTTACTAAGCTACGCTTTTTATTTATAGATAAGCAGTTTAGTTTATTTTTATATCTTTTCATTGATATAATAGTGGTGGTTTCATGCAAAATGGTTTGAGATTGTGTGATTCTCGCCTAAAGGCTCAGCTCAGAAAGGGGTTCCGTTCCCTATTCCATGGCTCCTCTGTAATCGCGTGATGCCATGCTCTGTGTGTGTGTGTGTGTCTCCCCATCTCTAGGCTTTTTGCTGCTGGTCTCCTGTGTGATCAAGTGGAAGACAAACACACTACACATAGAAGGGGGTGCTGTCAATGTGATCAATGTGCGTGTCACAAAGCAAGCCATGGATACTAGACTGAATGTGTGTTTGTGTGGGTGGGGTGTACGCCAAGTGTGAATTTGTATTGTTTTTGTTAATGTTGTGTACCCCGCCTCTCGCCCGAAGTCGGCTGGGATTGGCTCCACCCCCCCGTGACCCTGCATAGAATAAGCGGTTCTGATAATGGATGGATGTTAATGTGTGAGTGTTTCTGTCTGTCTTCTTACATTGTGTTTCCAAAGGAAAGTTATCAGAAACTCTGTAAGTGTATATTTTTAGAGGAGGAAAGCAGGTTTTATGTAGTGGGTCAGTAACAACTATCAATACTATCTACTATAGCTATCTACTAAGCCGTACCAAAAACAAACCTCCATCTATGCATTTACACAACAAAATAATGTAGGTATTTATCTTGAGTACAAACTTACCTCAGAGTTGCTTTGTTGTATGCACACACTGTTCTCAACGCTCAACCTTACGTATATATGTAATATATTTGTAGTGCTACGCAGTTTTTTTTTCTTTATGCCATAAGGTCAATAATTCTCTGTGTCCCATAGGGCAGCAGAGATCTTGTACACTCTGACCCTGGCTAACATCAGGAGGTCCAGTACACAGAGTAAGGGCTTCCCCGCCGAGGAGCACTACAAGCTGCTGACAGAGGCCCGGAGGAACCTGGGCTTGTTCCAGCACCACGACGCCGTCACCGGCACCGCCAAGGACTGGGTTGTAATCGACTACGGCACCAGGTACACCATTTAGATTTTTTTTCGCTATTTGTATCCTTAACAGTACTATTGTATTGTAAATATTATATTATAAAAGAACAAATCCACTTAACAATGCAATATGCATAAAAGAAAAGATTGATTTACAAATATTGCGATTCAATGTCTTTGCTCTTAGGACTGCTTTTATTTGTCTCCTCCCAGGTTGTTCCACTCCATTTTGAACCTTAAAAAAGTGATGACTGACTCTGCTCATTGGTTGGTGCTGAAAGACAAAAACGACTACAGCCCTGAATCCTCCAAGGGTTTACTTCAGATGGTGAGGGCAAAGACCGCTCTTTTGATTAAACATATGTGTTCTTGGACCACATAGTAACATTGGACCTAGAATTTCTGGTGATACACATAGTTTAGTCATTTAAAAGTAATGAATTATTTTGGATAGTAGAGAAGTTTAATGGAATCAACTGTTGTTCTTTTTAACAAAGTTACAGCTTGAAAGGCCTCTATCAGAATGGCAAGGGCATTTTTCAGTAGAAAGTATTCTAGCACAACAGCTCAGCATTCCAACGTGAAAGAAAAGTATGTGGCGTTTTTGAAAGTCAGTGTTGAACCACTAGACTCGAGCATCAAGCTTCATAGCCTGCTCCCTTTATGGATCCCGTTCATCCAGTTATTTGTGAAAGTATGCCCTCAAATGTTGAAGGATTTCAAACAACAGCCGGTGAATGCTGATTCATGACTTGAATGAAAACAACAACAGTCCTTCTGGCCTCTTTCTCTCCAGCAGAGTCCCCTAAGGCAAGCCCACACCCTCAAAGTGGTTTAATATGCAAAGTGGGCACACTCAACATCAGTTTTCAAAGTGGTCTCACCCTCCACAGCGTACCCTTGTTTTTCACCACTTAATGTACATTCAGTCAATGGGTGCTTAATGGCAATGTTCCTGTTGAACAAGTAAATATATGAGCCTAAGACGTTCAAATGCGTCTGATAGGGGAGATATTTTTCCACAAAAGTAGTAAAATAAATGTATTGTTTTTGTTGAAGAGTCTCATTGAATTGGTTTTAACCTCGTGCTAAAGTATTTATGTGTGGCTAGTGGGCGTTGTGTTGTCGTTCAGCTAATCTTCTCATTTACACATACTATGTTTCTTAATAGGATGACATTCAGTCTGCTCAGGATGCTCTTCCTCGGAAGACCGTGCTAAAGATCGCTGCAAAGCCCCGGTAAGAATTCTTATAGATTCTAGCCTAATAAACGATGAGGTGGAAATGTCATCATGATCTTGCTGCTTTCCTGGCCAGTTTTCCTGCTGGCTTTATAGCGGAGAACAATTGCAATAAACGGCCAAGGATGTACTTATGATAATCCCCATCAGCAATAAACAGTGACTTTTTTGCCTATTCAAAAGAGTCATCAGGAATATAAATGTAAGGTAGTGTATGTTGATAGGCTAGTGAACAGCCATCTTGGGAGTCCCAGCCCAAATTGTCATGGAACCAGGCTTGTAGTATCCACAATTTATTTATATATTTTTTATGCTAGTCCCTATTATCTACTGTTTTGTGTACTTTGTCTGCTGGAGTACATTAATATGGAGCTGGCAGGAACTATAGCACATGCAAAGCATTAGAAGTTAGTTAGCCAAGTAATTTTTTTACATTTGTAAACAGTTTGCTGTTAAAGTGAAAGGTAATGCAGAAAGTAATGTGTATGTAGTTTACACAAAGGGTTCTGTTGATGAAGTATATACATAGAGTTCTGCTGAGGATCATTGTGCATCACTGCCCCTGTCTCTATCTTTATCCTCTCCTTCCAGGCCTGTTGTGATCTACAACCCCTCTGAGCAGGACCGCTCCTCCGTGGTGACCGTGTATGTGGACACGCCGCACGTGCGTGTGCTCACAGCCCACGGCCACCCTGTGCCCGCCCAGCTCAGCGCTGTGTGGGAGGAGCCTACAACAGCGTCCACAGAAGCCTACCAGGTTGGAGGAAATCTGCCATGGCAGACCCAGTCTATGCAAAAAGTCGCAAAACATTCCCCGAAAGTGAAAAAAGAAACATGTAAAGTAGTAGTTATTTTGGTTTGGGTAGTTTTACTTTCATACACTAGGAAGTATTAGGTTTCAGTTTAAGTCTTAGATAGCAAAAGAAACATTCTTGGTTATTTGAATCACAATTTCTTTGTCTCTGGCAGTTTTTCCTCCATCTCATGCTCTCTCTCTCCCTTCCTCCCTAGCCCTTGAACTCCCTCTCTCTCTCTCCCTCCCTCACCCTGAATCTCCCTTTTTATCTAACCCACCCGTCTCTCTCTCTTTCGCTCTCGTCCCCAGCTGTCTTTCCTAGCCCAGGTCCCAGCGCTGGGTCTGGCCGTGTACCAACTTTTCGAGGCGCTGGGCGGAGTGGCGGAGAAGGCAGAGTATATCTTCCTGATGCACAGAGGGGTGCAGCCAATCAACGCAAGGCCCTTCACGGTGACCGTCCCCCAGGGGCTGGATGCCTCCTCTCCCCTCACCATCCAGAACTCCCACCTGCAGCTCTGGAGCTCCCCTGTCACTGGACTCATGGAGGTATGGCGGTCAAGTGTTTAGGACATCCACTTTTCTGGTTTGAAATATTTCCAAAGTCCATATTGGCTTTGTTCAAATCTTTTTTAAAACATAGTCTGTAATAGTACCCAGAAATAAGCTTTACTCCCCGCCAGTTCAAGTGATTTTTTATTGCGGAAGTTGCTGTGAATGTGATCATAGATCTGTCAGGGGGATATTGTCACTGTCACTGCAGCATGTGTGTGTGTTGAAAGTCTTTCTCCCTCTTCTCTGACCCTTTGCAGCGCCTCAAACTAAAGGAGGAGAACACTGAACACCTGATCAAGTTTGAGTTTGCCTGGTACGGCACCACCAGCAAAAGAGACAAGAGTGGAGCTTACTTGTTCCTGCCCGATGGAGAAGCAAAGGTGACCTGACAACTAGATGAAACGTGATTTATGATGTGTTGTCAGGGAGCATTATGATAGTCTGTTTGGAGCAGTGCCTGCTGTGAGGAAAAGGTCACTGGAAGGGGAAGCTCTCTGCCTTTCGTCTTTCCATCTTCATATCTAGTCTAGTCAAAACATCTCTGTTGCTTTTCTTTGTCGTTTGGAATGAATTTGGTTTATCTTTTGTTCAATCTGATATCTCTCTTATCTTCTTTCATGCCCTCAAAATGTGTCAACACGGTAGTCTGGAAACTTCTTCCTTTATACAGCTTTTTTCCAGAAGGGGAATCATGAGCGTCCAGCTAGCCTGATGTAGTGTTCTCCTCCCAGTGTTAGCCTCCCTAGTGCTCGTGGGCAACCACCTTTCGTTAAATTGCATTGAGCCCTGTATATAGCCCTGTCTATAAGTAATGTGCTCAATATTTTTATCGTATGATTGCATGATGTGGTATCGTTTGCTGAATGACTTGTTTTCTGATTGATTTGACCACAATTGATCACCCTATTATTGATATTCTGACAAGTTTGAAAGCGTATACATTTTGTAAGTGTATGATAGCTATTTTATGACAATAAAACAAATGTGTTGTTTGTGTATGCAAAAAAACCCCGCTTCAGGTGGACGTCCCATCCAACTCTCCTGTTGTCAGGGTCACCAAGGGATCCGTGTTCTCTGAAATCACCACCTTCCTCGCACACGTGACTCACACTCTGCGCCTCTACAACGTCAAAGGTAATACTGTGTGTGTGGAAGTGGGTGTGTGTGTGCGCGCATGTGTGTGCTACGTGTATTCGTTCATGACCTTCAGCGTAGCAATCAGAGCCCTAGCAATCAGTAACTGTAACAGCGTTTGGGAATGCCCCAGGCTTCCGTTAGTTGGCCTAACAAACGCAAAAAATACAGCAACCTTGAATGTCAGAAGAAGGTTCTAGTAATGCCAAAAAGTTGATAGTGTATTTGTGTTCCAATATGTTGTTGTTGCAAATCTCTCACCACATTTGCAAGGGTGTGGCTTTACTGATAGGAGATAGAGAGTGGGAGAGAAAAAGTGGGAGAGGACACAGAAAGAGTGTTGGAGCAAACAGTCTTGCCACAAAAGCTTGGTGAGGTCAAATGCATTCCTCTGCTTACTTTTTTAGACCTACTACTGTGATTCTAACATGACACTGTCTTTAAAAGGAGCTATTCAAGGACTGTTGTGAACCTTTAAAAAATAAATCCAAATTACTTTGTAAAGATATTGCACAGGGAGAGAAGTAGAGGAGGAGATCAAGGATGAGATGGGGTTAGAAAGAGACGCAGTTTTTAAAGTTGTTGTGCCAGATCAGGCAGGGGCATCCATCCCAGTTACCCAGTGAGACAGCAGGAAGTGACCCTCAGGCCACTCGCCGCTCATGTCCTCTTATCACAGGAAACCGCGGTCTCTAATTGGCCCACTCTCACGGCGCACAGCAGATCGGTAACATTTCATTGGCTGACAAGGCTAGCCCTCACCGCCTGAGGGTGTGCGAATACAAACTAACAGATAAATAGGATTCACCCTAACCTTTACCTGTGTGATGATGGCTAAGCAATGTAAGATGCCCAGATGTTTCAGAGATCATCTGGGGACTGAAGGAGTCCTCACGCACACCCAAAGGCTCTGTGCTGTTACATTGGAGCTCTCCGGCTTTCATGTGTCTCCACATTATGCAGCTGTTCAAGGAAATGTTTTTCACATTATTGTCCCTCTTACCTAATAAAAAATGGGTAAACTTGTTTTTTTCCCCAGTAGATTAATTAAATTTGGTATTGAATTTGCATTTCCAAATAAAAGATAATTCTTACTTAAATAAAGATAACTACTTAGACAATCTGCCAAATGCATCCGGATTAGTCTACGAAGATATAGTTTGTAATCCAAAATTATAAAAAATAAAAAAAACGGTAACAAATAATCCGTTTAGGGTGACATGTATAAATTAACACAAGGGATATTAAAAAAAAACTCATATAAAAAGAGCAGAACGCTTTTGAAACTAGTTGATTCGTTCCATATTCTTTCCTCACTGCAGAAAGTGTAATGGTGGCTTGTGTTAACTGCTACATGACGTAAAACAGTAGTTCTTAACCTGGGTTTGATCAAACCCTAGAGGTTCGGTGAGTCAGTCTCAGGGGTTCAGCGGAGGTCAAGAAACACACACTGTGTATGTGTCTGTTCCGCACTAAGGGTTTGGGGAAGGGTTCGAAGGGTTTGGTGAATGCGCGTATGAAACTTGCCAGGTTTAGTACCACCGACAAGGATAAGAACCACTGAGCTAAAATCTCAGTTTGCGTAGTGTGATGCGGTTGATGATGTTGTAGTGCTAGCTACTACTACTTGTATCCCTTTACAACACTATTTACAGTTGTACTCTTATGTTATTTTATTGTTCCGGCTCTCACCATCTATCTTTTACCTGTTTCCTTTTACTATGCTAATGTTTTTTAAGTATAACTTAATTTTAATCTCTCTCTCTCTCTCCCTCTCCCTCCCGTTTCACTACACATGCTCATTTATAAGAAAGAGGAAAGGTTTTAAAAAGTGCTCTCTCTCTCATTCTTTCAGGTGTGGAGGGCCAGGCAGTAGAGATAAGTAACTTGGTGGATATAAGAGGGGAAGTCAACCGTGAAATTGCAATGAGGTTAACGTCAGATGTTGACAGCAGAGATCGATTCTTCACAGACCTCAACGGATTCCAGGTTTACATTCCTATACTCTTATTCCTGCTCCCCTTTCGTTATTCCAGTTTTTCTTTGCACTGGTCTCGACTCTTTTTTCTTCTCTTTCATATCTGTCCTTCTTGTCTGTAGCCCCCCCATCACACATACACACACACACACACTCAATGTCACAACATTCCCAGGAAACAGGCCAATTGAACATTTCCAATATGCTTAAAAGACATTAATTACTTGTCTAAGCTCAGAAAGCAGGCCTTTTGAGAACACTTTTGGCATAGTCTAGTTTTATGTGTGTATGTGCATGTGTGAGTGCAACTGTGCTGTGCCACATCTTTGTAACAAGGTTCAATTTGAATCCCTGGTGTTTTTACTCCCCAGTAGGGGACAAAGAAAGAAGGATTAGTTGGAAACATCCCGTAGTATTTTGACCTCAGTCTGTGACATGCAATTATCTGAGATAAAAGAAAACACTGATCGTTTCAATAATTTCCTTCTTTTTTTCGGTTGACACCATCTGCTATCTGCTAAAATAACTCAATTCTGCCTTGAATTGAATCCCAACAAAAAATTGGTCTTAGATTTGCTGAGTCTGGGCTAATTAGACACACTGCCTTACTCTAGAAAATAATCTGTGTTTTTCAGAATCTCATTTAGCATGTCCAGTTGTCTGACAAGGATTTACGCCTCTCCCAGATGAAACAGTGCTGTCACCAACAGAGAAACGCTTAAGACAAATCTTAAAACTTCATGGTGGTTCCTTAAAAAATTACAAATCCACTGGTGTTGGATAACGATTCGATTATTTAGATGATTTGTTCCATCACTAGTTTCTTTTAAGAGGTGGTTTTGGGTCAAAGCAGAATGCTTGTGATCACTGCACATCGCTAATACGATCAACGACTACACTTCAATAATGGGCATCTGTTTCTGATTTAGTAGCGTGCTTCCCTGTGCCGTAAAGCAACTCATCACAGTTTGGTGGGAGATCATGCGTGATGGCAGACAACGTTTATGTTGGACTAATCTGACAAAACAAAAAAAAAATTATTCTCCTATAGGCATTACACTGTGCAAAGCAATAGAAAAAGGGATTAATAATACATCACAAAAAAGTTTCCTATATTGGCTTTATAACAATTTATTATGATCAATAATAAATGATGTGAGATATTTAAGATAGTCAATGCTAGTCTAATACATATACATGACTCCCAACATAGAAGTTTTTCAATAAAAAGTACTTTCTTTCTTTTAGGAATAACAGCAATTTCATGGTTCTTAAAAATCCCAGCCTGGAAAAACCTTGTTTCTTCTTCCTTTGGTCTCAGTGTGTCTGCTAAAGACTCGGTTGTGAATGTTTTCATGGTCAGATCCAGCCCAGAAGGACCATGAAGAAGCTGCCCCTCCAGGGTAATTTCTTCCCCATGACCAGCATGGCCTACATCCAGGACTCCAGCACCCGGCTCAGCCTGCTCTCAGGCCAGTCCCTGGGCTCTGCCAGCCTCAAGAGTGGTAAGTGGCACCAAACATTATGCTGTGTACATATGTTTTGTTTTATGTGTAGTGATTTTAATATCTCAAAGCAAGGACTACTGTTGTTTACATGTTTTCAAAAAGCTGAAAAACTTGTGTTTATTTCAACTTTGTGTTATCCTTAATTTTATTCACTACTGCTTATCCTAAAAGAACATCTACTTCTCCCTGTACTGTTTTTCCTCTTTTTGTTTCCCTTTCTTTTTTTTTTTTTTTTGACTTCGAATTTTACCTCACGCCACCCATCCCACAGGTCAGCTAGAGGTCATCATGGACCGCCGTTTGAACCAGGATGATAACCGGGGGCTAGGCCAGGGTGTGACTGACAACAAGGTCACTGGCAGCTGTTTTCGTCTGCTGCTGGAGACCAGGGCCAAGACTCAACAGGTACTGTGCACTCTCTTTGTTCTACCTGTTCAAAAGGGGAAGCACATATGTAAAGATGCTCTGCTCATCCACAATATGTTTACATTTATTATTCATTGTATTGTACATTTAAATGTTTGCCAGAATTAACAACAAATTGTTGTGTTCTGTATGATCAGGATTTTTCACTTCTACTTTAAGGGACACCAATGTAAGATTTGAAATATTCATTTGTCTAGAATTGTTTTATCACTCAGTGGGATTGTATCAATTATAAACATTTTTATTATGCCTTGTGCATTTTCTCTAGTTCAACTCTGTCAACAGATCTACTGTTTAGCCAGCTGTTTTGAATTGCTGCAATTTGTGATGTAGAAAATACAATGTAAAAATGTTTGAGTGTACACATTAATAAAATGTAAACGTGTACAGTGCAAAAAAGATTTTGTAAATCTGAAGGTCTTCTTCCCGTTTTTCCGGACAGGAGGACAAACCCAGTCCGGTGAGCTACCCTTCTTTGTTGAGCCACATGTCGTCCATGTACCTGAACCACCCGCTCATCCCTATGGCGACCAGCCCGGAGGCATCCGAGGGCTCTGTGGCCCTGACCCCCTACAGCCCCCTGGCCTCGTCCCTGCCCTGCGACGTCCACCTGCTCAACCTGCGCAGCATACAGGCCAAGGTAACTTGAACTGCACAGACTTCAGGGTATGGCTGCTTGTGCACTTCTCTGAAGGATCAGATACTTTCTTTGATACTACTTTTCTTGAAAGTCACTGTGTTTAGTCAATTTTTTGCGCTGTTCTCAATTTTTTTGATCTCTTTCATAACTAAATTACACAAAATCCTGTGGTGGCTGATGCTTGGGCTATTTTATAACGACTCTGTCTTGATCAGTACATTTATTTTCCTAATTGGAAGTACATTCTCCCAGCTAATTAAACTAACTACATTACATTTTTTGCAAAGCATACCACTGCAAATGTGGACATACAATATGTATGATTTAAAGAGTCAGAGGCATAGTTTGACACAGTTTGACATCCAGTTTGACTCACTCTTCAAACCAAAAGCAGAGAATAGCATAGTTTCCCCCGATACCATTAGTACTGCCAGCTCTTATTAAGCACAGTGTGCCTCTATGGAAAAATTTACACACACACACACACGCACACACACACACACACACACACACACACACACACACACACACACACACACAAATGCACACACACACAATTCTCAGCTGTCATCCACTCTCTGGTCAGCTCCTTGAACATGGCTGTGGATGTGCAGCTGACCTGTGAAAAGAGAAGCATTTATAATTGCTCCAGTGTTAAGGCTGGGTGGAACTGGGAGGGTAAACCTAAAACAAGTAGAATGGACACATGTCTGAGTGCGGTCAAATGTTATCTAGAGCATTTTCGGACGGTTTTGGCCAGTTTTGAGGGCCAAAAACAAAGAATGTAATTTTGCTGACTTTTTTTGTAAAAATAATAAAACATCTGAACAGTGAATGGAATATGTGCATCCCCTTGTCTACACCTTCTGTTTCTCTGTGCTGGGGCTTGGATAAGATTGCCAGAGAGGGGGACAGTGGACTGTTTATGGAACCCTGAGTCGTCGTCTTTCTCTTCTCAACAGGAGGAAGGGGGAGGACCGTCGGACGAAGCCGCTTTGATTCTGCACAGAAAAGGCTTTGACTGCAGCCTCTCGCAACGGAACACTGGGCTCCTGTGTGTCACCACAGGCGGGAAGGTAAAAAACTTGAGCAGCCAAATCAACACACAGACACACTCGACTGCACACACGTTAAAGCCTCGCAAATTCACTAGGCTTTGGGCTTAAGATGATTCCCATTTATTTTAAAAACAGGTCAAAGGTCAATTAACAGAAATGTAAGCTCTTATCCATGTTTAAACCGAGGTGTTGTGAACTAACACGGAAACACCATAACAACAAAAAAGAAGTGGCGACGGCGAAAAGGAAGTACGTAGCCAGGAAATGCCTTTCTCAGAACATATCCGTTTCTTTCTGATGACTTGACTAGTATCATCCAGTTCAATAACAGGAAACCAGTCAGCCAACTCACTTCAATAGGTGATGTTTACAGACTGCCCTATAGTTCTTATTTCACTTATCTATTTGTTGCAACTGAAATTCATTGCGTTGGCTGAGTACCCAGGCATGTGATGGACACAATAGTCACGTACGTATGAAATGTAGAAAGCAGCTAAGGCTTTAAGAGTGTTTTGTAGGCGATTAGGTAGAATTGGTCCCAGTCGGTACTGGCTGTAGAAGGTGAAGCTGTATGTCACTAGTGAACTCGCTAGCAACGCAGCCAATCTGCCAAGCTGGCAGTTTTCATATAGAGTATTGTTTTCTGTGAACACATTTGTTTGTATTTGATTGTGTTCATTGCACTGTTCTGGTGTGTTCTCTCATAGATCAAAACGGGGAAGATCTTTAAGGAGCTGAAATTCCAGAGCATCGCTCCCGTCTCCCTGTCTCTGATGTACACAACCGCAGACGAAGAGGGTGCTAGCCAAGAACAAATTAGTCTCAAACCAATGGAGATCAGCACATACAGAGTACGGCTCAGATAAGCCGCGGCCTGTGCCTGTCAGCCTTGCTTGGCTCTACTCAGCTCGGAAGGCTGCTCTCCACGTCCTCTGTTCCTCTGCCCAAAAAACTCTGTCCACACAGGCAAGTGGGCTAGCCTTAAGGCTGGCTGCACATCCCTCTACGAACCTGGAACGGGCAGAAAGGAAAGGGGAGAGAGGGTTGACTGGGTGGGGAATAAACTGGAGAGGAGGGGAACAATTTATGAAGAATGGAGGAGAGAAGGGTGAAGCGGAAATGGTAGAGCTAGAAAAGTAATGTTTCTAAAGTTTTTAAGTGCAATATAAGGTTGTTAGAAGACAATGTCTCTTTTTCCTGCAGTCTCAGGTTGGGTGTGTTTATGCAAACATTGTGAAAAACATAAAGTGTATCTTGAATGATAATTCAGATTGCTACATAATGTTTGTGATTCAAACAAGCCAACTAATATTGATATGCATTCAAATAGATTGATGTAGAGTTTGGGTTTGCAATTTAAATAGTGACATAATAGAAAATCATTGGTGCACATTAGATACTATTTAATTGTTTCCAAAGAGCAAAACAAAGTGCCTTAATTTCTAATTGTGGAGAACCATATGTAATGTATTAAGTGTATGTTACATGTATTATTCTGGTTTGAGGGAACTTTAAATGTCTTTTTTTAATGATTCGCAATGATGCAAAATAACTACAGCCAATTTTTTATGTATCAACTTAGTTATATGGGTCTGTTATTGAGACTTGTACTAGTGATGCCTTGTCCTTTTGAGGTCGAAATTAATAAATATCTTGTCAACATGGAAAGTGAATTACCTAGCCCTTTAAAACACAAATGAAAATGTTCAATTCAGTCCACCCATGTGACCACCAGACAGTTATTTGTACTGTAGACAACACCCATTGGAGGCTATCGTCTACTTACCTGTATCTCATCATTACGACATCCACCTGTATGTTTTCGAAAAGTAACTCTGTTTCTTTATGTTGAAACATATTTCTCCTTTTGAAGATTGTGCTGCAATGTTTGTTTTAAAAACCAAAGGTGACCATATGCCAAGGCCATTCATAGTGTACGGTGTAATAATACACTAACACACTATCTGTTGTGCTTGTCTGCCTGTGATTTATGTGTCTTATGCAAAGCCTTAAACTAAAGCTGAGACTGAGCCATTTTTGAAAAAAAAAAATTGTTGCTTTGGTTCAGTGTCACTAGCCAAGAGTCGAACCAGAGAAGTCGCAGTAGTAGTAAAAAGCGTATAAAGAAAAAATGTATGTCATTACTCTGTATGTAAGACTATTAAAATCATGAGCAATCCTTTTCAAGCGATCATATAGCAAGTTAGTCCTACACTGCGCAAGTGTAGAGCACTTGAAGCATTTGTTGGACTCTTCTTTTATATTTTATGATTGTGTGTGTACATGACAATGTAAATTAAGCTTAAAACTGTTATCTTATTGTATATTGTCTATGTTGGTGATGGAATATGTGAATTATCAAAGGTGATTTTTTTTTCTTCACATTTGCAATTTTTTAAGGAGACATAAAATATATTTTTAATGAGTTGTAAATCTAAGATGTGTTGTCAAATCTACAACTGTTTTCTTTGTATAAAGCACTGTTGGGAAAAGCATTTTGCCATTGGGAAGGGATCAGCCTATATGCTGTACAACCTCAATATTTGTAAACTTTCTTTGTTATGAGAGTCACATTTTGTCTTTCTGGAACTATAAAATAATGAGACAACCTTAAAATGAAGATTCGTTTTTATTTATTTATTTATTTTTGTTCCACTATTGTCTCAATTATAGTGTCTTTTTAATGAATCATATTGTTTTATTTGAGTCATTGTTCAGTTTTTTCTGCTTCATGACGGCAAGGAAGCTCATATGGTTTTGTGCATTTCTTAACTTTTTCCATTCGTTGTTTCATGATCTCTTTGAACCTTTCCTCTTCTTCCTTTTGTTTATTCTCAGATTCCCTCTTTTCAATTTTTTCCTCCTCTGCCAGACGGATATGAAGTTCCTTCTGCCACTGCTCCGAGGTTTGTTTATTTTGGAGGGGGGGGGGGGGTAATAAGGTAATAAGCTCAGTTCAGAAAGTATTAAAAAAAAATAGACAAATGTTGTTTGTTGTTTAAACCTTAGACAAATATTCACACAACAATCAGACAATTAATGGCAATTATTTTTGACAGTAAAGGCAATGTGCTCTTCATTTGGTCATAAAAGTAATCTGTGCTATGTAGGATATAATAAGTTAGTATAAAAGTGGCCTTTAAAAATCTTGGTTTTCTTTCGATTAGTATTTTAACAAAATGGTATAGTTACACAACCAAACCAAAAAGAAAAGAATTCCAATCAGGAAAGAAAAATACTGCATTTTCAAGGCACAAATATAACCCTCACCTGATCCTCCACAACCTTCATCAAGTCCACCTCTGTCCTTGTATTGAAGTCCACATGCTTCTGACTTTGCCTTGAATCACACAAAAGGCACATATATACTGTACATTTGCGGTGGACGACCTCGTCCATCTATCCAACCAATCCTTCATGATTATTACTGTAACTTCTTTTCCTATCAATTTACCCAGGGAACATTTCAATATGTAAGTGTAGTGAGAGAATAAATATGGGCATACATACCTAGAGAAACTCTTTCTCTCTTCTCCTGACATGCTTGGAGGTTGCTCTGGCTTGCTGGCAGAGTGTATGGCTTTACACTGAGTAGGTACCTTAGATTGGGTTCGGGGGGCAGGATGTTCTTTGCTCAGCTTGATGTAGGAGGTGGAGAATGGGAGAGGCGTAGGGGGCAGGTAGAGATGGGACAGCGTACATGCTAACCTCCAGGCGATCAGCTGATCAGGTATGCTAGCGACAGCAGCGGAGGTTGCCGGGATGTCTGATGACCTCTTCCCTCCAGAGCAGAGGAGAAAACTATTCTCTGCAACATTAAGTTCAGCCTAGAAAACACCAGAAATAAATTTTTACAGTTATGTAATGTATTGGGGGCGGCACGGTGGCGCAGTGGTTAGCACTGTTGCCTCACAGTAAGAAGGTGCTGGGTTCGATCCCCACCTCAGGACCTTTCTGTGTGGAGTTTGCATGTTCTCCCCGTGTTAGCGTGGGTTTCCTCCGGGTACTCCGGTTTCCTCCCACAGTTCAAAAACATGTAGGTTCATTGGTGACTCTAAATTGTCCATATGTGTGTGTGAAAGGTTGTATGTATGTATGTGTTGGCCCTGCGATGGATTGGCGATCCAATCCCAGCCTCTCGCCCGAAGTCGGCTGGGATAGGCTCCAGCCCCCCTGTGACCATGCATAGGATAAGCGGTTCTGATAATTGGTGGATGGATGGATAATGTATTGATTAAACACTTCTGTAAGAATGAATGGTTGACTCTGGCAATATTTAAATATTAAAAACTCTACAACCTTTTTTTAACTTTTTATTTTGTTTAACTTACATCAATTCTGAATCAGACTAGAAACTACTGTGTAGGGAACTTAACGCAGTGACTTTTTATACCACCACAGATATAACATGATACTCACAGGATGTAACATAAAGCAGGCAAGGACTCACATTATGTAAAGCACCAAAAGAAATCAAATGTATTAGATTTTTTTAATCATCAGTTTCTTAGTGAAACAAAATACTACTGGTTTTGCTCACATAAAATACTACTGTAGTTATACAGTAATTGTGATGTGTTTGCAGCCACCCGTGAAAGAGATGATGTCTGAGAAATGTGGTCTTTTGTGAGAGAGACAGTCCTGATTGACTACTCCCGTAAGCCGCGTGATGTGAAAGTGAAAAGCATCGCTCTGGCAGCTGCTTTGTGTCAATGGGAGTAATGTTTCCCTCGTCTCTGTGAGAGACCCTCAAAGAAGGCCCTGAATATCAACCAAACTGTACTCATAGAGATAAAAGGATAATTGTTGATCACTTGGGCTCATTGTAAGCTGTCACTGAAAGCATTTTTGCAAAATTTTTGTTGGCTTGAAAAATCTGAAATGGTTTCCTCAACCATTGATCTAAAATCCAACTTGAAAACTCCCATTAGGAGTATTTTTGTCCTTTTTCTTTTGACAATGGAGCACGTCCATACAAGAGGGACTGATTCACTTCTGAAGTCCACTGCCGTGTGAGTTACCTCCATCACTGTGGTCGCATCCCTGACTCGTCTATCAGTCTCCAGCCGCAGGTGTTCCTCTAGAACCAACCAGGCCATGTTCCTCAGTCCGTCCTGCGGAACAGGGCCACCTAGGCCCCGCCAAACACACACCAGAGCCTGGACCACACTGTAGCGCAGTCTCCAGTCATCCTTGCCAGCTGATAATGATAAATTACAGATAACAGATAAATAATGATGTAGGCCACACTACTGTAAATTAAGATGCTTTTCTCTCACATGAAAACAACAGTGATGAAAAGTAATACTACTTTTGGGTTGGGTACTAGTTGTTTCACATTTTGTAGTATTAAATTGCACGTACATGTGATGCATTTTAAGGAGAGGTAAATATATTCTACTTCCATGTTTATTCATGTTCATATAGTTAATTTACTATATATTTAATGCAGTGGTTCTTAACCTGGGTTCGATCGAACCCCAGGGGTTCGGTGAGTCGGTCTCAGGGGTTCGGCGGAGGCCAAAATACACACACTGTGTGTGAGTCTTTTCTGTACGAAGG